>JAOXJP010022542.1:0-17221 GCA_025762735.1 Platanus orientalis
GACTCCAATGTGCATAACACGACGCAACCATAACACCCCACGAGAAGAGCGTTTGTATTGTATATAATTGTACTACACTCTAATGAGTTTCTTTAATCTTATGTCAATTGATAAATTCTTGTCTTCTTCATTTATTTATTTTTTTTCATTTGACTTTATTAGAAAATTAAACAAACCTAAATAAAAATTGATCCAATGGTACGGGTGGCAATGACGGAATCCAGTTGATCGCGATTTGATGTGGAACCCATCACCATGATAGTATGAATTCATCACATGGATTGTGAATACCGACCCCCTGAATGTGATCCTCATAGTGATGATTCCAAAAATACAAATTTCTTTCAATTTAATAATTTTCTCCTTCATGATTAGGGAATGGAAGTCAATTTGATGATGATCCAAGCACTCTAAAAATTTGCTAACTCGAGTGCATAGCTAAAATTCTGACATTAACTGCCCATTTGACAATCATACCTATTGTTATTAACCGGACCAGCTGTATGAGTGGTCGAACCATTTAACCAGGAAGTAGCCCCATTGGTGGGTCAGGCTAGTTTTGAAAGTAGAGCATGTTTAACAATCAAACTTGACCAAACGATCTGGTTAGTTTTGCGTCCAACAGTTGATTTGGTGGGTTGGAAGTTGGAACGTGACGACGCATGTTGTATCGCAATAAACTTCTTAATAAACTCCCAAGAAGTTACCAAGACCAAACAACGATAGCTTGTATATTTCGTTTATTTATTTTTTTAATTTGCATTAGGATTTGCTATAGGATTAGAGATCACTTTGAATCCTACATTTTAAGGAATTTCTGTTTTGGATAACTAAAGGGGGCCGGGCATAGGATAATGAGGGATTTATCTTTTCCTTTTATCTTTTATCCTCCAATTTACATGGAACTATCTTTTGGGACGCATTGTGCGAGGAGTTTCTCCTTACATTTGTTGGTTCTTCATTTAATCTCCTTCTTGTACAGATATTTATTTCTTCTTTGATTCTTGTGACAAGTCCAGCCTGGAATGGACCCGCTTGAAATATGTATAATGTTGTCAGTTTAAGTTGGTTTGATTTGTTGAACAGATCGAATTTGACCCTGACTATTCCCTTTTCCCAATTTGGAGTCTAATATACAAGTTTCATTTGCACAATAAAAAATAATAATAATAATCCAATGCCTAACTAACCCAATAATAATAAACAAAGGATTTGTCCGATTGGATGGTTAAGATCTAGAAGAACCCATTGCTTAATGTAAAAGTCTTTCTAAATAAACACTAACTTTCACCTGTTCACTTTGGCTGATTTTTTCTCCACGTGTGGATCACCAAAATAGGTAGAATGTTTGTAGAAGTTTAAGCATCAGGAGAGGATCCGAAGTGCCAAATTAAAAGTTATAGCAAGAAACTCTCATTTGAGAAATCAAAACATTTTGAGGGTTTCATTCTCTCTTTCTCTCTCCTCTCTTCTCTCTTTTATTGTGAAATTACTTTATTTTTATTGTATATCCAATGCATAGGATGTAATAATTATGAAACTAATTTATTCTTATTTTTTCTAGATTCATATCGAAGTTGACTAAACATACATTTCCTATACTCTTACAAGAGAATATTTTCCCTCCTCATTTCTCAGAAAAAAAAAAAAAAAACTTTTTTTATAAAAAGAATAGATAATTACATACATTTTCTAAAAAAGTTTGTCACTTCTTAGACAATGAGTTAAAATTAACAAGCTCATTTGACCTAACCTTTGTGATCATTGATGGGCCAAGGCACCCATTAAATATTAAGGACATTTTTGTAATAATGAATGCTATACTAGAAAGAGTAAATGAGTTTGGAATCGCTTGTCCATTTGGGCCCCTTCGTCACTCATTCATGATTTAGCTCTTCAGATGTCAAAATGCTATCATGATGTGTTAGCTAAGGACAATGCACCTGACAAGGATATTTTAATAAATATTACATAGCCATAAACAAGCGTAAACTAGTTGATCTAATCTCTTTTCTCTGGCCTTTAAGAAAGATGTCCACAACTCTTTCCTTGCCGGTGACTATAATACTCTGACAAAGAGATCATCAATATCGACCCACCCAAAAAGAAAAAGAAAAAAAAAAAAAGAAGAAAGAGGGTGGTTTCCCTTTCAAGTAGGATGCCCACTTGCATTTGCTGAGATCTCCTAGGAAAAATTTAAAATTAATGAAAATAATAATCTCATTTTACACTTAAACCTCTGAGGAAGATCTAAAAAGGAAAGGAAGAAAACTCATACTTGCCCTCGAAAACCGCCCCTCCCCTTTTGAATACTTTATTAGTAAGGAAAGACTAAAACAAGAAAAGAAAAATAATGATAAAAAGGAGTTGGAATCAGATTCACGTGCTTGGAGGCCATGCCGGTCAGAGAGGGACAAACTGGCCCGATTCAAGGGCGCCACTTGCAAAAATCCCACGCCAAATCTCCATCATCTAATGTTGTCTTAAGTAAAGGTAAACCCTTTTTAAACATCTATTATTATTTGGCATCTTATTTTAGCTTTCAAGACTTTTTAGGCTAAACAATATATATATAACAAACAGCCTTATCCCAACTATTTGGGGTCGGCCGCACGAATCCTGTTCCGTCATTCTGTTCTGTTTAAGGTCTTATCTGTTGTTAAATTATAAGTTGTCATGTCCCTCTTTACTACCTTCACCCAGGTCAATTTTGGTCTTCCTCTAGTCCTAGCACCTTTAACTTGTATTGTCTCACTTCGCCTCACTGGTGTAGCCATTGGTTTTCGTTGCACATACCCAAACCATCTTAATCGACTTTCCTTCATTTTATCGCCTATTGACGATACCCCTAAACCCCCACGAATGAATTCATTCATAACTTTATCCTTTTTAGTTTTGCCACTCATCCATCTCAGCATCCTCATTTCAGCCATACTCATTTTATGTACTTGTTGTTTGTTGGTTGCCCAACATTCTGCTCCATAAAGCATGGCTGGTCTGCCCAAATCTCATTTTTACCTATCCTTTCTTAATCTAATAAGCATGCCAATAAGCATAAAAGTCAACACATCAAGCAACTGGCTTAGACTGTGAAATCCCAACTCTCGTTACGTGGGAAATCAAAAATTTTAATTATGTTGGTGCCTTGGTGCCCTCGTCAAATCACTATTTGAACATCACCATAGTTTAAAGAATTTCTTGACATTAATAATGATCAATAGACCTATAAGCACAAAGCAGAGGGAAATTCTGACCCTGACTCATCTGGAGCATGACCTGTTTTTGATGCTCATTTATGTTCCTATTTTGCTCTTTTAATATATGAAGGACTTGGAATCTGGCATGGATGGTTAATTCGTAGGCAGTTAGAAAGGGCTGGGATTAGGTACGGAAATTTGCTTTTCCTGATGTATTAGTATAACATCAAGGGGCTAAGTATCAGTACTGAAAAGTGACTTTCACTTTTTGGGGGGGTGCTTATCGCTTTTCAGCACTGATGTGTCCAACCCCTAATGCCATCCTAATACATCAGGAAAATCAGATTTCCGTATATAATCTTTTCCGAGTTAGAAATGGTAGTTTTTGTGGAGAAGTTAAATTGTGAGCTTTAAACCCTTTCCATGGTCAAGACTTGACTAAACCCCAATCGGGGACATTGCACAACCAGGCTAACCATTCAGGTTTTCCAAGATTAGGGCATGCATTTTTCAAGCCCATTAATAAACGGGTCAGTTTAGTTTTGGGCATTCTTGACCTGACCACAAGATCTACCGATGTTAGTTTGGGAAGGCACACCCAACTCGGTTTAAATCCGAATTAGACCCAAGTGAATATTTTTCAGCCCAACCCAGACCAGCCCTATAACTCTGATCCAACAACACATTATTTGGAAGGGTTGGCCTTTCTCAGGCTAGCATTGACCGGTTCAAAGTCATTCTTGGGTCGAGCATTGTTGGACCCAAGTTGGATTATTTTCTATGGTAAACCAGAGAATTTCATCATCTGGAAGAAGCTCCCGAAAGAGTAGAAATGTCCTGAGCCATTGGGGAACATAACCATGAAGAGGGAGAGGAAACCAGGATTAAGTCCTTCAAGAATTCAGGCCATGCTTTGCTAACTCCAAAGCATGAGCAGCACCATTACAATTTCTCCAATCAGCAGCAAAGGAGATACCATAAAAAAGCTAGCATAGTGTTTACAATCATAATAAGGTACCGGATATTCCAAGAACACAAAGCTAACTAATCTCCATTGGCTCCACAGAGATTACATAATAATAACAGTTCAAGGCCAGTTAGTCCAAACTCTTCAGTTATTAGGCCACCACTTGAAAATGAAATTGATCTGAATCGGAAAAGTAATTTTCTTTTTAAATCTTTGATAATAACAGCATACCACCCCAAAGACAAACATCCTTCTCTAATGCCCTTGAAAGCCACCAAGGGGGACTATATAACAAAGTTTTAGCCAATGAAGTAGGGGAACTTCACTTGGCAAGAACATAGGACTGCCTGCTCACACAGTTGTTGGGCTTTGTCCAATAATGCTGTAAGTGAGCTGGTTGTGTGATGAAGTAGAAATCCTCTACCCTTCATTATCCCTTGAAATGAATTACAGCCTTGCAAGTAATTGCACGACAAATGAAGGTAGAATATATCTTGGACACTATATATGATAGTTACCATTCGAAGTAATGTTATAAGTGACATGGTTCACATGTAACCTTTGGGACCTACCATGGATGCTTTCCACCTAAAACACCTCATAAGTCAAAAAGTTCAACCTGATCATAGAATTACAAGTATTTGGACAATAGAAATGCCATCCAATCACAGTGATTTTCCTTCTTGGATATCCAGGTGGAACCCATGATATGCTGTCATTTGGCCATTTTCCACAAATGAAGATCTATACATAGAGTAGGGCTGTCAATGACCAGAGTGCTTATCTTGGAGCTCAGCTTGTCATGAGCAGAGCTTAGCGAAGCTGGGCCTGATCTTCCTATTGAGTTCGTTTAGCTAAGTAAGCCTGAGCCGAGCAGTAGGCTCAGTTCAATAAGGGCTCAAATATACCCAACCTAAATGGGATTTTCGATGGCTTGATTATCTTGTTGAAATCATTCTTTTGGTAGTTGATATTTCGGGAATTGAAGAGACTTCAATTTGTAGGCTGTTTGGACTTTTTAACCAGCAATATCTTTCCTCTCTAGGAACATTTAGCTCCTGGATTATTGGGCTTCAAGATTAAGCAGTAAGCTCGAGTTTGGTGAGCCCAAATAAGCTTCTTTGAACTTTGCATCAATTTTATTGAGCCGAGCCTGACCTCCAAGCTCATGACGAGTTTAATCCTTGTCTGTCGGTTCAGCTCGTTGAGACCCCTCAATTCTGAGGGTGGATTGTTTCTGTTCCTCTCCACACCCTGTCAGGGGGCGGGCACATCAGCTGACAATTGATATGTGCCCCTCAAAAAAGTGAAAATCACTTGTTGCCCGCCCCCTAACTGGGTGAAGAGGAGTGTTAGTTAAGAGGAGCGGATACAATCCACCCTTCTAAATTCTTGAACTTCATTACAACCAACCAATAAAAGGAATATTTTTTACAGCAAATCATATAACATCAGTTTAAACTTTAAATAATAATTATTAAATAAAATATAAAAAAAAAGCTAAACTTATCATCAGTTTAATGGCCACCTACAAATCCAAGGTGATCAAAAGAGAATCAAAAACAGTGAAAAACTGCAAAAACAAAAGAAAATAAAACCCTTCAAATTTATCATATGATTCAAAACTCTAGAGTCATCCATACAAAACAATACATCACCACTTATACGAACCTAAACTTTCACAAAAGTTCTCTTTTCAGTCTATTGCAGAGAAGTCAATAGCATTAGTACAGGTTAGATTTAGGAGACCCAGAACCAACCCATTGCATCTCCGGATCCAAACCCACACCCCCTCTCTCATTCAAGCTGTAAACCCACCATTTCTTCATGTTTCTGTCCAACTTCACTAACAAGAACAACGACATCGACATGAACATCAACAGCAACAACGACAACAATAGTTCTAATATGTCATCGACATCCAAGCATAAAAAGAAGAACTTCACATCTGCAACATTCGGAGGGTTTGGATGCGCAACATCTTCACACGTCTCAGCCCCGACCCCTGTTCGGTCGTCGGCAGATTGGCAAGCCAAGAAAGGGAGGAAAAAGAAGCAGAGGAATCCACAAGGGAAGAAAAACCATCAGGGAGCGACAACGATGACCACTGCGAACCCAACTTCTGTTGTCGCTATTCCTGACGTTTGGTGCTCTCCTGGTATCGCTTTCGTTGCCGACGCCTCGTCGGTGGATTGCGTTGTATCGAGGAGGCCTGCGGCGGGAAGAGGGAGGACAGATGGGGATAGGATGAATTGCAGGGAGGTGTGTTTTTGTTATCTGGGATTTTTAGTTTTTGTTCATATTGGATTTTCATTTTAATCAATATTGGTAGCTTTGGGAGGGTTTCTTTGTTTCCTGAAAATTTCTGTTTCTGGGTCCTACCAGGAGGAGATAATTGATCCTTGTTTGTTCTTCTTTTGCATATTTTTCATTCATTTTAGTGTGGAACAATTGTTTTTTCGTCTCTTTCCGGTTATTTTTGGTTCTGGGTTTTGAACTTTTGATGTAATTTGATTAGATTTCAAATTTTTTAACTTGGTTTCGAGTTTGCTTAGTTCCATAAATTTGTTCACCGGCTCAGGTGCTTTTGCGGATCCATTTATCTTTTTTTGTTGTTGTTATATATATATATATATATATATATATATATATATATATATATATCTGCTTATTGCTTATATACTGGTGATTGATTTTCTGTGAAATTTCTTTCTTTTGTTTTTTTTTTTTTTTTTTAAAATTAAACTACGTTTCTGATTCCTTTTGGGTCTCTGCCGGGTTTTCTTTCAGATTTCATTATTTTTAATATTATCATATACCCATATAACGTTTGGCTGTTAAATTACCAGTTTAAGTGTTATCATCTTCCTCATTCATTATTTGCAATATTTGTTGTTTGTAGATATGAGTTTCAGATTACCATTTCTTGGGAGTAATGCTTTTGTTTTCAGTAATTTCTCATGTTGATCCATTTTCATTCTTTTCCATGAATTCTTATGAAGTTCTTAGCTTTTCCCCCCATTTCAATAATCCTTAGTTTTCCAGTGTTCATGGATTGGTCCAAAATGAGTTTCTCTTTGCCCCTTTGATTTTAATGATATGTGAGGCTTTCTTTCTAATTTTGTGAGTGATTGCACGCATTTATCTGTGTATATATGCTTATTTGGAGAAAAGGTTATGAGACTTCTTTTTAATTCGTTGCTATGATAGCGTTCTTGTACTGGGAGGCAAACTGCTAACCTTGAAAGCATCCCCCTTCTGGATTCTCCATCTGCCTTCGAAACAAGACACTTCGCATCTAGGCATAACCATCATTTTCGACATCATTCTCCAGGAGGGCTCCCAGAGGTACTCAAACTTACAACTCTCTCAATCAGAAATTTGTCTCTGAAAATTATGTTGTTCCTTTGCTCTGATTATATCATGATTTAACACAATCTCCATCCCAGCAATTGGGTCGAGAATCCTGTGTTATTCTTACATTTTGAACAAATATTTGTCATAATCAATGTCCAGATGTAATTTTATATTTTCCAGGTTTAGCTAGGCAGATAAATGTACAGATTTTGACACTTTGCCGTACATCTAGGTTCCCTTTTAGAGGTTAAGAGGGTGCTTAGTTGCTAGTTGCAGTGATGACTATTCAGATATTAGTTTTACAAAAAAAAATGTGCACATATTCTTTCCAGAAGAGGATGCTTAATCCAAATCCCCATGCTCCCCTCAAGCTAAATGATCAGATAGCCTTTAGTTATATTCAAATATGGTTAATACTGTGCACCAAACTGAAACTTAAGGTCATTTAATAGAGATTCCCAAAACAGTTTCTTAAGTGGGATGGTTCCCTTCAAACAAGATTGTCATTCTTACTGGATCTCTGTAGCATTATCTACTAGGAAATTTTCACTCCGGCTGGCTCTGAAACGGGTTTTGCATCAATTGGGCTTACAACATATACATTTCTCTATGTAGTTCTATTAGATTATCATGTTTTCCTTTCACTATTTTTAAGTGGATATTGTTTCTTTCACTTGATTAATTTTGTTACAAGTTTGAATCAAGGGGTGAGGGACGTCTTGAGTGACCTTTTTTTTATTATTAATAAAAGAACCTACATATACTTGGAAATTAATGCCACACTTATGTGTCATTTTTTATCCTAAGACTTAGCTTGAGAAAAGAGAGAATTGATTTGTAGGGTTGGGGGTTGTATGTTATTCCCTGATCAGTAGTTTGAAAATATGGAAGTCATAAATATTTAAGGTTTTAGAGTTTGTACCATTTGTTGGAAATACCTCTTGTTTTACAAATTAAGTGGTGCGTTATTATTTCTTCATTTACCTTTCCATTCATTTATTGAAATGAGGACTCAAGTATCTGAACAAAGTGGTGAATGGAAGAACGAGAAAAAGAAGGTTCGTGGGTTAATTGATGGTTATGTCCTTAATTGTCTGCTTTGCTGTTTCAGAATGAAAACATGAATTGCCCTAATAACAACTCAAACTAAGGTAAAACACATGGTCAGCATGTCAAAAGCTCTCTTGGATTTTTCTTTTACCCAAAGCCTTTGCAAGGATGTCAGGAAACTGGTATTTAATGTCAGGGAGTCAACCTTGCTGAACTTCTGTCAGCATTTTCAAATTAGACGATAAATTGCCTTAGCATTAAATCTTACCTGATATTTTACTCTCTTTTTGATAAATAAAAGAGAGCTTCATTGACAAAGGGGCAAGACGCCCCTTAGCCATACAACTATAAAAACAAAAACAAGCAAAAGAAACAGAAAAACAGACGTCAACCAACCTAAAGCCAACAGAAAAGCATACACAAGGCAAATGAGACTGGCATGTATGAAACCCTTCATGCAAGACAAAAAACTCCCAACATCTCAGCCCCCTTAGTCCATCCACCCCTCACTCCAGCCATATTACCTCCCTCCCAACTCAATTCTATCCCCTCCTCTATTCAGCTAGAGAACCCAATCAATAGTATATCCTTTGCCTTGCTATATAAGTTTTATAAGCCAGTTCTGCCAGACCCTAAAATTTTGCCTCTTATAAATGACTACAATCATTTGCAACATACAAAATCCTTTTAGTAAACTAGTAAAGAGTTCATGCTCTAGTAAGTCCTTGGAGCATGATTATCAGATTGTAAGTAGAATAAAATACGTTGAAGCTTATGCCCATTCTCATCTGTAGAAGTTTGGGTTTCATTTCATTTCTCTATTTGGATGATGCAAACTGTTGAGATTGAAGATCCATCTTCTAAAGCATTTTGATTTTGAAAACCACAAAAGAATAAACTGGGGTTGGGGTGGTTAAGTTGAGCCTGCAGATTTGTGATCTTTTAATTTAGGAAGTAAAGGAAAATGCGATGCGTAATAATTTCATCATCCTTCAGTAGCCCTTAAGCTATTTGAACCTTTAATGAGGCAAACTTATGTGAATGGAAGGTGGAGGGCATACATAGTTTAACGTGTGGGCTAAATCAGAAATTGCCATTGCCATCAGTGAACATGTATGGATTTGGAGGTTTTTATTTAGATGCACTGTAATAATAGTATGTGAAGAAGAATATCAATCATATCCAAGTGTCCTTTTGTGTTGGTGGGGAAGAAGTAAATGTGGCTCTTTCTTGGACTATGATTTATTTTGTTGTATTTGTGATGTTTGTATAGGATAGCAGATTAGTTTACATAAGGGTGTTTTCTTATTTATTTATTTTTGTGGGGGCATATAAAAAATGATGTGGGGCAGGTGGCCCACTCCCATGCTAGCTGTTGGGACTTTGTATGCATATTGAACTTGTGATGAATGAGGAAAAATTTTCCTACATAACCTATACAGGTTACTGAAGAATATATTGCTCTGGACTCTCGATGTTAAGACACCTTCTACGGGATGTTCAACGTTCTATCACATGTCAAGGATTAAGGAGCTAATTATGCTAAGGGAAATCAACTAGATAAACGGGCAATTAAAGCATATCGTGTTCAGAGATAATGAGATGACACAACTTGTCACTCTTTTGGATTGTTTAGGCTGTTTGAGAAGGTTCTATTAGGCATGCATGTATATAGATAAAATGAAGTCACTTGCTTCCAACACTATATGTTGTCTACTTCCAAACTGATTTTATATTGGTCACCTTAACTTGTGCAATCATAACGTCGTTGGATACTGCATTTTCAAAACACTGATTGAATGCAGATCAAGATGTTCCAAAGAAGCCTGCTGCTTGGAGGAAGATCAGATAGATACGACCAATACAGGGATTGGCGGCTCAATGTTGATAATATGTCATATGAGGTGCACAGTCCTCCGTTCTTAGTAACTGTCCTTGCTACCTTGTTCCAATCATGTTTGGTTACTACAGTTCATACATTGGTGATGGTATTTGTATCTTCTTATTTTCTAAATTCTCTTGATTCTGGTGGTGCAAACAGGAGTTGCTTGAGCTGGGTGATAAAATAGGGTATGTGAGCACTGGCCTGAAAGAGGATGATATATTCCACTGTCTCAGGAAAACTAAACACTCGATTATGGATGTCATGCAGTCACATTTTCCCATCGAAATGGAATTGAAATGCAGCATTTGTCAAGTAGGTTCATCAATTGTCCTCTTTTATTTTTCCTTTTCCTTTGCACCTTCTGTTTGCCGCCTTATTTAAATGAGATTGTTTATGTACATATGTGTGGGTATTGTACAGGAGGAATATGAAACAGATGACGAGGTGGGAAAGCTGGATTGTGGCCACAGCTATCACATATGCTGCATAAAGCAATGGCTTCTGTGGAAAAACGCATGTCCTGTCTGCAAAGCTGTTGCAGCGGCTCAATGGTAACAATGGAGGATTTTTGGCATCTCGTTTGGCCTCTATGGCGTCAATGGTTTTTGGATCAATGTTTTCTATCTCATTTATTACTGTATGTATAGGTTTAGACTCCAAAATAAGCAAAGCATTTATTCTTTAGCATGTAATTTCCCACCCTCTTCAATATAAAATTGTTGACGTTTTGGTGGGAGCCAAGCAATGGGGGGTTCAGCTGTTGCTACCATACCATTTTGTTTTACTTGTGTCTCATTTAATAGATGTGAATCCTTGGAAGGTATGGAGAGGGGTGGGGATGAAAGCATCTTCAACAACCATCATTGGCATGTACCACTCTAATTTTCGAGTAATAGTGTGCAGAGTGCAGACCTCCACATCCTATATTCCCCTTCCCTCCAACCCTTCACACTTTATCTGCACTCTTTGCCGAGTGTTTCTTTCGGAAACAAAGGCAAGCAGTATAAGCCCTTCTCTGTCCTGGGAAAAGCAGTGAATTCTGGAAGCTAGGGCTTGGTTCACCTTTGGACATGAACACTATTCTGTTATCAGCATAAACCCGTCTTAGAGATTGGAATCTATTTATCTTGGTGCCGTTCAATCTAAGCACTAATAGCTTCTAGTGAACAGCCCCTTATTATTATTTTTGTTTTTTTTTGGTTAGGAGCTTAAGCACAATTTCATTAATCAATAATGAACCTTATTACAGATTTCCGTTGAAATAATGGAAGATAAACTTTGAGGAAGATTATAAACATTCTAAGCTCCAGTGATATGCTTCTTTGTTGTAGTCACTGCCATTGAGTGAGCAGCCTTATTACAGGCTTTTGGAACATAGGAAATTTTAAAATTGCTTGATTGTACTTTCAGGGACTGAGTCTTGAACAATAGATAGGATTCTCGAAGGTATTAGACTGTGCTCATCATTTAACATCTTGACAATCGAAAGATAGTCTCCTAAAAAAAGGGGCTGAGTCAAGTATGATTGGGCAAGTTTTAATCACAAAAAAAAAAAAAAAAAATGCCCAAGCTTCCATCTCTTCTGCTGAACGTATATGCAAATACTTCAATTCACCTCCGTTAACTAAACTTGTATGATCTCTGATTATGGCTGCTGCAGCATCGTAGGAACCTACAGCTTCATTAACATTAATCTTTAATGCACCAAAGGATGGGGATGTCCGATGCTGGGGCAAACTCCTTTGCAAAGCTTCTTCTATGACTTGAGTTGGCTGTCCCCTTATGAAACCAACTGAGAACAGCCTTTGGTACTTTAAGGTGAACAGCCCCTTCTCCCCAAGTCTTTGCATTCGCAGCTTTTGCTAACAATATGAATACAAAATCATTTTTTTTGGATTGAGCCTATAACTCAATGGAGGAGTACTGCTAAAGCAACATGAGAGACATCCAATTCAGAGGAGCCACAAATCCAAGACAGTCAAACCATACCCAGAAGAGCAGTCTTGGTGAAGACTCTCTTAATGTAGAACCTAACGCTATTCAAGAGTACAATATGCTAACCATGTAAATTCATTTAACATGGCAGCTTGTAATTTAACAGCAGATAAGGCCCTAAACAGAGCGGAATGGCAGAACAGGATTCATGTAGCCGACCCCAAATAGTTGAGATAAGGTTGTTTTTTGTTGTTATTGTATCATGTGTCAATCAATGGCATGTCTACATAGGCCCGTGTCAACATAGAAAAAGTACCTGATATGCTAGAGTAATAAGTCTAGCCACTTCGAAAGACCCCATTAACCAGATTACTTAAGTGGTTAGAGACAAGTTTATGAAGACCTATGATTGTATATTAAAATTTTCTTTTTCTATTTAATAGAAGAGATTAAATGAATTAACATAAGAGATTATTAAAAAAAATAGAAGAGATTAAAGCTTTAAAAATAAACCTAGTAAATGTTCATGATAAAAAGTCTCGGTAGTGTCCATGATGAATTATAAGTTGACATGTGTTGTATTGGGGGTAAAATCATCCAAAAAAGTGTTCAGTGGGTAGTAAAAAATAGATACCACATTATTAAAAAAAAAACACATACTCATACATCGTGTGTCAATCAATGACACCCCTACAAGGTTTGTGTCAATACGTACAATCATTCTTCTTCTTCCTTGCTTAAACGTTGCTTGCATTCTCCTCTAAACTAAGGTTTCTCATAATTATGTAGTTGCAATTTCTTCTTTTCCTTTTATTTGTTTTTTGTTTTTTAAATGATAATTATCTGTATTGATGTTCCATCCAAGATTTGGTATCCAAGACCGTGGAGATTAAACATAGAGAAAATTGTTGGGAATATGAAATTTCTTTGAATCCAACCAAATTCCTATCCATTTTTTTCCACGTATCGTTCCTTCGATCTTGGACACCAAAATCCTAAATAGAACATTTTCTTCCTTCTCTTCATTAATAGAAGTCTAGTTGCTTCCTTTGTCTAACATAGAAATGCAACCTAAATCGATGCCAAAACTTATCAAATTGGACATGTAAAGAAAAATTAAAAACCAAGGAGAATTAGAGATCCAAATGCAACAGCTATCTAATAAGGGATTGGAATGTTGATTGATCTTATGAACAATCATGGAGAAAACATTATTATTAGATTTGAACATGAGATAGGGAAAAAATAGAATATCTAAAATGAGATTTTCAAACGGAAGCTATCTATTACAAGGTGATGGACGAAGGTTTCACTGGTTGGTACCAGCGTGATATGTACTAGTTGGTACTGGCATGACATTAGTACATTCAAATCGGAGATGATTCAACCCCATGGACAAAGTGGATCCTTTGTGTGGGACACAGGAGTAGGCATGGCAATTTGTGTTGGTGGGTTGGGTGTCGTGTTAAGGTTATATGAGTGTATGGGTCAACCCGAACATAACCCATTAATTAATCATGTTGAATTAAGGGTATGTGGGAGATGATTGGATGTATGATTGTTTAATCACTTATATCGAGAAAATTATTTTAATAGCATCAATAATGAGATCATTCATCGCTTTTAGAACATGAGGCCACATCGTGGACAAATTGCTATTATAATTCTATATGAATTGTTATTGGACAATTATTTTTTGTAAATGAATGGTACGTAGTTTGTAAATAACTTTGTAATGAGAATTATTTCTTTGAGTAAATAATATACATTTTAGTATATTCATACATTTTTTTAACTAAATTTTTCCCCCTGAGGATTTAGTGCGACCACCTGAGGTCAGCCTAAGGTGAGACTGACATCAGGGGCCAACACATCAGCTCCAAAAAGTGAAAATCATCCCCAAAAAAGTTTAAGTCACTTTTTTGGCACTCATGTTTGGTCCCTAATGCCAGTCTCACCTTAGGCTGACATTAGGGACCGCACCAAATCCAAGGCAAATTTTTTTTCTTGCCCCCCCTCATAGAAAATCCTAGCTCCACCCCTGCTCACTTCCTATTTCACCATCAAAGTTTGGGTAACATATGGGAGTCCCTTATCCCGAATATAATTCATGCTCATGATTCAATTGACACATTTGTCGATTGGTTTTCAAAATTGACTCAATTTAGAGGGCTGGGATTATGTACGAATGAAGTTTGTATTGATGCGTTCAAACAGCACCAACGGGCTGACGCATCAGTCCCGAAAAGTAACTTACACTTTTTGGGGGGCACTTATCTTTTTGGGGGGCACTTATCAACGCTGATGTGTCAGCCCCCTAGCACCAGTTAGATGCATCAGTATGAATTTCATTCGTACTTAATCTTCTCTGCAATTTAGATGGGCCTCTAAACAAGTGGGTTAAGTAGTCCTCTGCAGGGTGATTATTCTTTATTGGTTGATTTGGAAAGAACAAAATATGGGGTCGGTAATGGCTCTTCTTTTAAATGTTGGAATATTCTTTTTGAATTCCACAGGATACTCATAGACCTGGAGCATAGTAGGCTAAGTAAAGATCGATTCCATGACTAATTTATTGAACCCTCTTGGGTTGTTTTGTGGACCCCCTTGTAAAAAGATTGGTTCAAGATCAATGTGGATGGCACATATGACCTTAACTAAAGAGTAGTAGCCGATATTGCCAAAGATTCAAATGGTGCGTGGAGGGGATCAGGTTTTTGTATGAGTCAATGGAACACACCTTTTAAAGTGGAGATGGAAGCCCTCAAACTAGGGTTAGGCCTAGCATTGAAATAAAAAGCCCCACTAGTCAAGTTGGAATCAGATTCTCTCTAAGAGGTGACTATTATTAAGCAAGACCTTCAACAATGCCCCAAGAGAGTGATATAAAGAAGGTTTAAAACTAATGTTGTCGAACCTAAATTTTTTTTATAGTCCATGTTTAGAGACAAGCTAATTTTGTAGTCCATAACTTAGTCCAGTCCTATGTAAGGAGGCCCAATAAACTGTTTGGTGAGACTTTGTGGGAGCTTCCCCCTTATCATGTGTTGTAATTTTATGTCTTAATAAAAATTAAAAAAAAAATAAAAAAACCAACAACAAAACTACTTTTGATATCCACTCTCGGCAAAAGAAAATCTACCCTACGGTTTTTACACTCCATGGCTCCACATACCCACCACTCCTTTTCTTCTTCTTCTTCTTCTTCTTCTTCTTGATGAGAGTACCAGGTGTTTCTGAGTTTCAAGGGCAAAGACACTTGCAAAAATTTCACTAATCACATTCACAATGCTTTATAGACTAAATGAATTAATACCTTTATAGACAACAAAGGACTCCGCACGCAAGAAAAGATTGGACCGAAGCTTCTCAAGGCAATTGAAAAGTCCGAAATTTCCATCCCCATCTTCTCAAAAAACTATGCTAGAAAATGGGGCCTCTAAGAACTCAATATGATATTTCAATGTCATGATAGGAACAATCAAATAGTTATACCTATTTTCTATGACGTCGAGCCATCGCAAACTCATATCTACAGCCAAAACCACAGGTAGTAAGTGTTATTTTGTGGTCTAGTCACATGTAGACTAGAGTTAAATTAAGTTGCATACATATAAAATTGTTTTGGTATTATATGGGTGTATGAATGTATTTATTATTGTCTATCAGGTTATATAGACTTGCCCAATGGGCCCAATTACGCAATTACATTGTCAAAGTTTTCATTACTTTCGTAAATGTCAAGCATTTGAAGTCTAGCACCTTGGGATCAGGTACCCCGGTGAGGTCTAGGTTGGTGTTATAGAATCGCATTAGAACTCTAGGTTTGAGTCTTCCTTGGGAACAAGAGTAGAGGTCAAGAATTGCATTTTGATACAATTATAATTAGAGCCCTAGGTTTACAGGTTCCTCGGGAGTTATAATGTTAGTATCTTTATTTGATGCTAACTCTCAATTGTTGAACATCTTATCAAGATCAGGAGAGTTAAGAGTTTTGAGGTTTAGGCCTCAAAGATTAAGGATAATATTATTTACATATAAAGAAACTTATTTGACATATTGTTTTGCTTGATTCCTCCTGCATGTATGTGTATGTATATATATTTATACATGTGTGTGTGTCTTTATCATCTGAGTGGTATATAATACTAATCTTATATTGCTTAGGAGATCATTGTATTTACTAAGAGATCTAATTGACTTGTCACAGGACTATGTAAATACTAAGAACCCTATAAATAGTCCAAGCTGCAACCAACTTGATCAACTGTTTAGAACTAGGGACTATGAGTAGATGTGTTTTACAGTATCCCATTCTACATGATTGGATTGGATCAATAAGTTATCTGGAATTTTGGGAAAAAAACTCTGTTGAAGGGGGTAAAATGTAAGGACCCAACTTTTTATCATTATTATTGATTCTTCTATGTCTGTGGGAATTCAGGGCTCAGGCTCTCTTGTAGAAACCAAGGTGTAGAAGAGAGGAAATGAAAGAATGAAGGAGATTAGAGGCTTTTACTAGGATTTTGTCAAGGATTTTATGTAAAATCAAGTAAGTGGTCATCTATTATCTAAGTTTATAACTATAGATTTTAATTTGTAGATAATAGTTTTACCTTATGAGGTTTAATTCGTTTTCATTCTAGCTAATAACAAAGAGTATTTGTTTTGCTATATTTTATTCTAGAGAAAGAGAGAGAGAGAGAGAGAAAGAGAGAAAGAGAGAGAAAAAAAAATTTGTGTGTCGTGTGGCTAAGGCTGCATTTGGTAACTCTCCCGAGAAGTGATTCTCGTTGCTTTCGTTCCCAAGATTCCAAAATAGGTGAAAAT
>JAOXJP010022553.1:0-17220 GCA_025762735.1 Platanus orientalis
AGTTTATCATTGTATTCATTGATGATATTTTGGTTTATTCCAAGAGTTCAGAGGAGCATGAAGAACATTTGAGAATTACATTGCAAACCTTGAGAGACCACAAACTATATGCTAAATTCAACAAGTGTCAATTCTGGTTAGACAAAGTGGGCTTCTTGAGACATGTAATCTCAAATGATGGAATTTATGTAGATCCCAAGAAGATTGAGACAGTGGTTGATTGGCCTAGACCTATGAATGTGTTTGAGATTCATAGCTTTTTGGGATTGACTAGATATTACAAAAGATTTGTTGAGGGATTCTCTAGCATTGTGGGTCCTTTGACAAAGTTGACGCAAAAGTATGCCAAATTCAATTGGAATGAGGCATGTGAGCATAGTTTTCAATAACTAAATGACCGTTTGGTTTCTGCACTGGTCCTTACATTACCATCCAACACAGGAGGAGAGTATGTGATCTATAGTGATGCATTCAAGAAAGGTTTGGGTTGTGTTTTAATGCAAGATGGGAAAGTCATTGCCTATGTGTCTAGACAGCTTAAGCCTTATGAGTAGAATTATCCAACACACGATTTGAAATTAGTTGCCGTTGTTTTTGCATTAAAAATATGGAGGAATTACTTGTATGGAGAACCTTGTGAGATTTATACAGATCACAAGAGTTTAAAATATTTGTTTTCATAGAAGGATTTGAATTTAAGACAGAGAAAATGGCTTGAGTTGATGAAGGATTATGACTGCATTATCTTTTATCATCCATGAAAAGCCAATGTGGTTTCCAATGCTTTAAGTTGAAAGTCTTCTAGTGTTTAGGCATGTGATATGGCACATCTTACAATTCAACATGTGTTGAATGATAAGATCAAGGCAGCTCAGAGTTCAGATCTTTAGATTCAGAAAATTATAGAAGAAATCAAGTAAGGACAAAATACAAAAACTTTGCAATTAAAGGAGATGATTTTCTTTGGTATGATAAAAGTTTGTGTGTAGCTAATGATTCCAAACTTAAGACAGAAATCCTGGAAGAGGCACATGGAACAACATATGCAGTTTATCCAGGAAGTACCAAGATGTATAATGACCTAAAAAAGTATTATTAGTGGAATAACATGAAGAGGGAAATTGCAGATTTTGCATCCAAGCGTTTGACTTGATAGCTTGTCATTTCAAATGTTATACAGACCATAGAGTGGGTTGGGGGACCCTTTGGGCCAAGTTAGAAGTGCAAAACCCAAATTGGACCATGAACCTGTCAACTTCAAAAGTTGCCCCGAGTGTGTTAGGGTAATTCCATGGGTAAACCTGTATAAAAACCAAGTGATCTAGGGTGCAAGCCATATATGATTGTAAATATCTACAATTATACTTTCCAATGCATTAAACAGTGTGTAATTATGAGTTTTCTAGATGAAGTTACGAGAGGTACCTGTTCTATCAGACACACAGATTTAGGGTAACTTCATAGGACCACCTGTACCAATCCTTAACAAATTATAATTCAAGCCATATACCCTTGAAAATCTCTTGAAGTCTACTTTCCAAAAAACAAACAGTAAGTGATTAGGAGTTGTGTGCATAAAGTTATGGCCGAATTACTCTTGGAGGGCTCCATTTGGGTTTAGAGTGCTCCAACTAGGCCAAAATGCGATTTTTCCTTTGTTTGAATGTGACTTTCACTCGTTGGACCCCCACACATGTAGGATCTCATCTAAGATGACTTAAAATCTTATTTGTATTTCATTTAGGTTATTTTGCCTCATTAGAACAAAGAGAGAAAGAATTATAGAGATTATGGGAGTTCTTGAGCTAAGAGAGTGAGATCCTTCCCCAATTGGGTAAGTTTCACTGCCAACCTTGAAAATCTTCAAGGTTAACTCATTTTCTTCTTAGATTTACATGTTCTATCTAGTTAACAATGGTTTTACATCATTTTATAGAAAATAAGAGCAAAGAAAAGGTGCGGTTGAAGAGTTTGGAGCTTAACCAAGGGAAAAAACTAAGTTTTGGTGAGATTTCATACATGATGTGCTACTCCTTTAGTTTGTTGTTATTTTATTCATGTGTAATCTTCACTTTGGTTGAGATATTAGTTTTTCCTTCATTGGAATGATTTTTTTTTGAATTTTGGTGTGTTTCCTTCATTCAAACACTAAATCCATGGAGGATTAGTGAGTTCTAATGTTGATTGCTCTACTCCCTTGATTTTTCTACACTTTCCTCCATTTTTTGCTACCATTTTGGGTGAGGCTTCATTTTTTCAATATTTCTTGTTAGGGTTTTGTGAGTGTGGTGATTCTACATACTTCATAGAATGATTCCTTTCATTATACTTAGGTAGAACCCTTGATTACATGAGTTTTTGGATTCTATATGTGTATTGCTAGATTTATTCCATTTTGAGTATGTGTTAGCTAAGATTTACTCATTCTCTTTATTAGCCATTATGGATTCATTGAAATCCTAAGTTTCTCTCTATGATTGGATATGAGAAGGTTAGATTCTTGTAAAATTAAAAAGGGGAAAATGATTTTTATTCACATCATTATTGCTAGTTGGTAGCCTCTTCTCAATTGATTAACCCTAAGCTTTGTTTCTTGTGTTATTATATATACTAGTTGGTCATTGATGCTATTATTATGTTTTCCACTTGATTTTATTGACTTAGATTTAATCTGATGAGCTTCATGTTAGCATCATTTTATTTACATATCTTGTTTAGAACTCTTATCTTATGGTTGATTTTAGAAAGTTAAGAGAGGAATTTTCAAGCATTTGGTTTTGGTGTGAGTATGACCTATTACTTCCCATTTGGTTTTTAGGTATGGGCTTTATTTGGTCTCATTATGAATTTCTATTATATGGACATCTTTTGCATTGTAGCCATATGTAGTTACAGATCTCTATGCATGCATGGATTTAGTATCGTTCGCCTTCAAGGTTTTGGTTTTGGACCCAATCACTGGGTGACATTAATCGGTGAAGACGAAACTAGTTGCCCACCAACCCTTGATATCCTAGGAGATTTTTGTAGGTTAACCCTTAATGCTTTAGGAGATTTTTGCGGGCTAACCCTTGATGCCCTGGAGGCATTTTTGTGGGTTAACCCTTGATGCCCTAGGAGATTTTTGCGGGCTATCTTGGTCTTACGACCCCATTTCTTGACCCAATCACCGGGTGACATTGATAGATGAAGACGACACTAGTTGCCCACCATTTCCATACGAGATTTTTGTTTTGTCAGAGACCCTACATGGGTTATATGATTTTAGTTTTGTCAGATACCCTTCATGGGTTATACGATTTCATTTTTGTTAGAGAATCTACATGGGTTGTATGATTATAGATTTGTCAGAGTCCTTATGTGGGATAACTTGTTGGATTTGATACGAGGTGTTTTGACGAGATTTGTTTTGGGAACCCTTCCATGAACATGCACCTGGTTTTGAAATCTATTAGCTAAGACACTTTATTTGAGAGGTACTAAGGCCTACTTATGTATGAGGATTTTGTAATAAGCATTGCATTACATGTTGCACTTTCTATATGAACTTCACATTATATGCTTTAGTTATAGACCTTTATTAATTTGCTATAGTACTTATGGCACCTTTACTAGAATATGATTATTGCTATAGTTAGTTTGATTCATGTCTATTATGTTTTAATTTGGTACTAAGTCTTATTCATGCAAATTCGATTTACTCTATGAGACATTATGCATGTTCTTTCATGGGCTTTATAGCTTACCCATATTTTTTTTACCTAATTTCAAATAGTGTCCCATAGTTCGTGCTCTTGCAAGCTTGGTTTCAGTGTTGGATTGTTGGAGTGTGAGGACCATTTATGTTATTTTATATCTATTTAGTTTTACTTCCAACACATTGTGTAGGAGATAGGAATCATTTGAGACATGATGGATTTGTTATTTAGTAGTTTTAATGGTGTTGAGATTATGGATATTATGTGGCTTGCTGGATGGTCTCTTATGACATGGTTTAGTGTAACACCCCGCACCACTACACACATATTATTGTACACATGTTAAACTTAGAATGTTAACACATCACATAAATTCTGTACACACATTGGACCACTTAAATACACATATGTTGATATAATCATTGGCATAAATTTAGAAAGACATCAATAAAAATATAGAAAGAATTTATGAGTGAAACTTATACCTTTGGATAAGCACAGAAGTTTAGAGTTTTACCCAATAAACAGTAAGTGAATATAATTTTTCTAGAAGAAGTTATGATCATTTTCCCAAAATGTGTTAGTATTGACAGACCCACAGATTTGGAATAACTTCCTGGGCCCACTGACATAAATTTGAGTGAATTATAGGATGATATGTACCTTGTTGGAAAGGTCTTAAAGTCTAATTTTCAACACAACAAACGGCGATAGATTCCAAGTTTTCTAGAGGGAGTTAAGGGCATTTTAGTGCGAAGGGGTCGAATCTATAAAAGCCATCCAGATCGATCCGACTGGATTGATCCGATTTTGTCGGATTGATGTAAACTTAGTGGATCGATCAGATTTTTAGCAGATCGATCCGGTATCTCAGAGTTTACAAGAAAAGTGGTCTGAAACAGGCTGGATCAATCCAATTTTGCAAAAATTAAAATTTTGAGTTTAGAAACTTCCAATTTTGACCCAAATTAGGGTTCTATTTCACCTAGGACTCTTGAGAGATTTATATAATGGATAAAAATAGACCTAATTTGACCTTAGAAACCTTAAGAACAAAGAAATGAGAAAAAACAAGAGAGAAAGCTAGATTTTGAAGGATTTTTGAAGAACTTGAAACTTAGGAACATTTTTGCACACCAAGAGGTAAGAGAACATTAAACTATTGTTTTGTTTTGAATTCCTAGGTCCTTAGATCTCTACTACTCCATTTTAAAGAGGGTCAATATAGTTTTGAACCAGATTTGAATCGTTTTCATAAATTTTGGTTTTGCCTAAAGTTCTAAAACAAGGCTTTGAAAAAGATAAAATAATTTTACAAGAACATGATATAAAAGTAAATGGTCTTCAAGTTTATATAATTTTAAAGAGTCATATCTCTAGTTTTGAATCCATTTTGTATTGTTAGTACATGTAGAACTGTATTTTTAAATGAAAAATTAAGAGTTTTAAAATATGGTTTGTTCTTGGAGATTGTAAAAGCTATTATAAGAATGTTTGATCTTCAAAATAATTCCTACAAGTAATGATCTATTGATTTACAGGAAGCTATATGTCTAATCTGTGATTTATTTTTAGTGACCTTAATTCCTATTTTATAAAGAAAGATGTTGATTTTTACACCTAACCATTAGTGATTCTCAAAAGTATTGTTTTGGATAGGTTTGATCTGCTTTGAAAACCTGTTCTATAGATTATACCTAGTTGGATTAAGCATGCTCTTATATATGTTATTTTGAATTAGTCAATATAAATAATTGTTATATGTTTCTTCTATGAACTATATGATTTGATTGAAATTGCAAGAGAATGATATATACTGTCAGAAAGCCACCTTGCCTACCAAGGAGAATTATTAAAGGAACCCTTCTCACCTAGGTATAACCGGTGCGAACTGTTATGGATCTTTACTACTTGCCACACAGGAGGTAGTAATAGCCCTTCTCAGCTGGGTTTAAATGCTACGAAATAGACCCTTCTCACCAGGGTTTAAATGATGTGAATTGTTATATGTTTTGCCTTGATAGCAGATATATGTTCTATTCTGTATTGTGTTGGTTATGAAATGAAATATGATGTGATCGGTTCCATTTTGTTAATGTAAAAGTATATGTTTATCACTGATTTCCATTATATACATGAAACTGTAATTTTATTAAATGTTTAACAATGTATGAGATTGATTTATGAATTGCTATATAGAAAAATATTTATTTAGTTTATCAAATTGTGTTAAGACTTTATCCACTATTTCCATAGTTTACTGCTTTCTTACTAAGTTTGTCAAGCTTACCCCAATCTGACACCACAGATGATGAGGAGATCGCAGAGTAATAGTTCCAGATAGAGCGAGCTAGTGACTGCGCACTTGTTTATTTTAGTTATCTAGATTAGAGACTATTTATTTCAGTTTAGTTATTTCAATTTAAATTTCAAATGATGTAATTAGTTAGGGATTTTATTATTTGATTTCAGTTGATGGATTTGATTATGTCAGACTATTTATTTAATTGAATGGGAATGTTAGGCATTGTTTATGGATTATTCATAGGATTATGGTTCATGAGTTATGAGATTTTATATAGGTCAGACTTATGAGAATATGATTAATATGTGTTTATAAGAAAGTGATTGATGAATTATTCCACTACGTATGAATGTAAAGAAGACTATTTTAAAATTTTATATAGGTAAAGAATGACTGAATGTAAAGTGAAATGAAAAGTGTTAGTGTCACATGCCGAAATTTATGGCTCTACTGGTGTGGGTTTCAGGGTGCAACATTTAGATATTCATGGTTATTATTAGTTTTATGGTTTGAGATTAGTAGTTGTGTGATATGGATATGGAGGTTTTTTAGAACATTCTTTTGCATAGTTTAGAATGCATGATGATATATTCCACTTCATTTGTTGATGGTTTTATTTTATTATCATGTTTTTGCTATGATGTTTTGATAATTGAAGTTAAGTAATTGGAATAAAAGAAATGAAAAAAATGTTGTAATTTATATAAGGTAAGTTAAGTAAGGACTATCATTCCCTAAGGAAAGAGTCAAAATGTCACACTCCGAGGTCTGCAATGCCATGCACGTGTGCTTTCGCAATTATCACTTTGATTTCCACATGCTGGTTTTGGGGTGTGATAGTGGGTGTCAACCATACGACCTTTGTTATGATGGGAAATCACCAAGTGACGTTTCCCACAGACAGCACCAACTAATGGTACTTGGAACCGGTTCCACCTGGATGGCCATTCGGTCGATGCCTTCCTAGTCCCTAAAAGCTCACGGTACCTAAGGGCAACAGAGATAAGGAACACAAGTGTGGCGTTAGCCTACACCGCTTCGATGGTAAAGTTAGTATTGGTGCCAATTCTAATTAGAAGTCAGTCTAAGATTGTTTAGTGTGTACCTCTCTTGAGTCGGGTGTCTCCCCTTATATAGGATCAGTTGGGGCTGGTTCTTGGAATCTTTCATTGGATTTTATGCCCAAAGTATGGGCTAAAGTTTTAGAGGTGGCATGATTCCCACTATGGATCTTAGTCGTATTCGTGGCACGGATCTTGGTCATATTCCTTGAATTGTTACAATGATTTTTTTAGGGTTGGTTAGTCGGGTTATTCTGGTTAGTCGACAATTTCCCTTCGATTGTATATTTGCCTCGGCCTCTTGGTTTCTTTCTAACGCGAGTCTCTGATTAGGTTGCTTGGCCTTTTTTGTCCGATCACAATACATTCTTATCACCATGTATTGCATGTCTTTATTGGTAAGATTTATCATGTTTCCTTCTTTTGTTGCAGCTTGTCACTCCACATGTCCCATTGCCAATTCTGTGTTGGCCAGCTCGTAACTTTTATCTTTGGCTTCATCGGTGATTCTCTGAATGTTGTCAAACTGCCAGAAGTTGCTCACCATTCCAACTTTCATTGGAGTAATCTGGACAGTAGTATCTTCATTATCTTAGATGGGAGAAACAGTCCACATACATTTCCTACCATCATCTCCAATGAAAATCCTCGACATGGCCTTAGTTCCTATGTTGGGATCTCCTTTCTCCTCAGGGAGTTTTTCTTGAAAGCTACCATATTGTCTTTAATTGCAATGTCCCATAACCCATATGATTTTGAGTATTGCCAGGCTGCAATAATAGAACTTCGTTGAATTCAATCGGTTTCATGAATGATGACTCATGTAATGTAAGTTTGGTCTTCCATGAGAACTAGTCATTGTGCCTTCTAGCTATTGTGCCATGCTTCTTCATGCAATATTGTCCAAACCTGGATCTAGTGGCCTTTTAACCGCCAAGTTCAGAACCTGGTTGGAATTCATCCCAAGCCTAGCAGTTTAATAGCTTGAGGCTACTAAAAAGAGTGAAGAAAGACAATTCTGCAACAACGGGCTTAGGGTTTAAGAACGACTTTTTTCCTTCTTTATTTAAAAAAGAATGAGAACCTAATTCGATCTTCTCGATCAGTCTCTCAACTTACCCTTATTTACTATATTGAGCTATTTGGATAGTTCTAAGAAATTATTGTTGGAAGGTATTTTTTTTAAAGGAGGTAAATGATTACATTTCAACTTTTTTTAGTGAGACCCAAATACAGATGAACAATTAATCCTACATGAAAAATCATAGGAACCCAGCTATTGAAATGTTTTCGATCATATAATTGACCAAATTTAAGATGCACATATCTCCTAAGGGTTATCTCTTTAACACACACTAGAGAGAGAGAGAGAGATGTTTTGAATCTTTGAAAAACTTTAATTCTCATAAAAAAAATAAAGATCATAAACATGATTTTCCCCTTAATCACCATATGAAATACTAGGATTTAAATCAAGATTAAGAAGAATACATCAATGGTTGAACTAGACACAAGAGGATAATTCGATCCAATCTTTAAAGCATCCACATCTGCTCTAGAGCTCTCCGTTCTTCTCTCGTGTTCATAAAAGTTACAAGACCCATCCTCAATGTGGGTAGCTTATTTATAGAGTTTTTGAAAAGCCAAAGTAACCCTAGGGGGTGTGGCATCCTTATGAGATTCTTATCCTTAGGTTATGGGGCCTAGTATCCTTAATTAAGTCAAATTTCATTAAAGATACCCTATCTTTTATTAACTACAAACTGGCACACCACTCATTGCAATAATCCATGTTATATATTGCAACTAACCTCCTAAAGATAAGAAATTAAATCAACGCTCTTCTTTACAGATAGTTTGCAAATATGTCCTTCCATTACACAATATTCCTTAATGATCTGCACAATGATAAAATAATCATTGTCTAACTCCTTTGGACTTCTAAAACATTTCTTTGATAAAATATTTTTTTCAAAATTAAATATATTTACATGATAAATTTATTTTGAAATCATTTGACAAAGTCTTTATAAAAAACCACTTGCTAGATTTTTCTTGTCTAATTAAATCAGACATCCTAAACTGAATATTCTCCCACTTAAGGGTAGTAGATTCCTTGTTGAGAATTTGCATTCTTTCGAGTACCATGTAGGCTATCCAAACTATCCACAATATAGTCTTTAATTAGACTTCAATGGTTGGTAGCTCAAAATAACAAATAGGACAACTTGGAGAAATACAAACCACCCTTAGGTCTCAGGACGAGTCTGTAAATATGAACTACAATTATCCTAACAATGATGTTTTACCAAGTGTGTTCATAATAGATGCCTTTAATGCATTTCTATAGAACACCCACATGCAAGCTTAGAACCCCATTCCAATGTCTGAGATTACATCACTCCATCATATGGCAACTCTACATGTAGCAGCCTTATATGTGATGTGTCCAGCATCACCCACAGTTGTAAAGTTTCATGTCTAAAATAATTGGATTATCAAATATCTTCATGTATTCCAATGCATTCGACATTATACTATGTTACCTAATGACCACCTATCTCATCTCATGAGATCAAAGAATTTCCCATATTAAGAAACAACCACATGTGATGATGGTATAAAAGGTTATTATTAAATTAAATAAATAAACAAATAATACAGGGTGAGGACATACCCAAGACAACATTTTGTACATGTTACGGACATTACGAGTTCTTGGTAATGTCTTTTAGGTTAACTAATACATTTGTAGCATTAATGTATGTAATGAATCATGTGTTCAAGCCCTTGATCTCTTTGTGATTGTGTTCATCGATGACATCTTATTATTGTTCTCGAAAAGTTGAGAAGAACAAGAGGAACACTTGAGGATCACGTTGAAGATTTTAAGGGAGCATAAGTTACATGTTAAGTTTAACAAGTGTGAGTTTTGGCCCGATAAAGTGATTTTTTTGGGCACTTTATATTAAGGGATGGGATTTATGTTGATCCCAAGAAAGTGGAGGCCATTGTAAATTGGTCAAGACCATCCAACATATCGGAGATTTGAAGCTTCTTGGGACTAATGAACTACAACAGAAGGTTTCTTGAAGGCTTCTCATGTATTATGGGACCTTTAACCAAGTTGACTCAAAAGAACATGAAGTTCCTTTGGAGCAATTCTTATGAGAAGACCTTCAAAGAGCTCAAGGACTGGTTGGTCACTGCTCTAATCCCCACCTTGCCATTGGGTTCCAGTGGATTTGTGATCTGCAGTAACGCATCTAGGAAATGTTTGGGTTGTGTTCTCATGCAACACGGGAAGGTCATTGCTTATGCATCTAGACATCTCATGCCATATGAGAAAAATTATCCTACTCATGACTTGGAGTTGGTAGTAGTAGTTTTTGTGTTAAAAATTTGGAGGCATTATCTATATGGTGAGACATGTGAGATTTTTACAGATCACAAGAGTCTGAAATACCTCTTCATATAGAAGGAGCTCAACCTAAGATAGAGACTATGAATGAAACTAAATAAAGATTATGATTGCACCATTAGTTATCATCCAGGAAAAACATAAGTTGTGGCATAGTAGAAAATTTGCAAGTAGTATGGCTTGTTTGATTATGCAACTCAAAGTGCAACCCACACTCATCAGGAGGGTCAAAGGTGCACTAGTTTTTGACCCACAATTGATGAAGATCATTGATGTTGTGAAGAATTGAGGTCAAAATAATTTTTCTATGCATGATGATGGGATTTTACGGTTTAGGAATTGTTTGTGTGTTCCTGATGACTATGAGTTAAAGAGGATAATCACTGATCATGATCACAAAACTTCATACACCATACACCTAGGAAGTACTAAGATGTATCAAGAGCTCAAGGATGTGTATTGGTGGAATAACATGGAGAGGGAGATTGGGGAGTATGTAGCCAGGTGTTTAAAATGTCAACAAGTTAAGGCCGAACATCAAAATCCAGTTGGATATTGCAACCTCTTGACATACCATAATGGAAATAGAATCACATATAGATGGACTTTGTGGTTGGATTGACAAGAATAGAGGGGTTTAACTTGGTATGGGCGGTAGTTGATCGGTTGACCAAGTTAGCTCACATTTTTTCGATCCAAATTTCATATTCCTTAGACATGTTAGCCCAACTTTATGTGGTAGAGGTTATCAAATTGCATGGGAATCCTGTCACCAATGTATCTGATAGAGATCCCTGTTTTAGTACTAAGTTTTGGACTAGTCTGCAATGAGCTATGGGAACCAAATTGACATTTAATAATACCTTTCATCTACAAACTGATGGTTAGTCAAAAAGGACAATCCAACACTTGAAGACATGCTTAAGGTGTGTGGCATTCAATATAAAATGGAAATGGGACATTTGCTTGCCTTTTTTAAAGTTTTCTTACAACAATAGTTTCCAATACAACTATCACGCTCCGAAACCCACACCAGAAGGGTTATGAATTTTAGCACATGACATTAAACATTCATTCATTCATTCTTAATCAGAAAAATTCCATATAAATTTTTCGCTCATTCTTTTCATTCATATGCAGTGGAATTACATATCATAAATCATAACCATCCATATCCCATAATCAACTTATAATAAAATTTTCATAATTCCATAAATCTGAAAATAATGTATAATCATGTCTTGGCATTCCCATTCACATAAACTAATAGTCTGACACAAATTAAACTATCACCTAAAAATCAAATATCAAGCCTAAACCAAAATCCACTAACTTATTACATTCTTTTCGAATAAACTGAAATAAAATACTAAACTGAAATAAAATAAAATAATGTCTCAATGTCTTATAACATATATTCAATCTTATAACTCTCCAATCCTGCTTGCCAACCGCTATGCAGCTATTTCCTCATTATCTGTGGTACCAAATTTGGGGTGAGCTTGACAAACTTAGTGGGTAACAATAAACTAAGGAATAACGGATCAAAACTTTTATACAAATTAAAACGAAACAGATAGTTGCATATAAAAATAGTAACAATAGTTGCTTTTAACAATATACAAAACTGAACAGTTACATATAAAACATATACTAAACAGAAAACATTAAAAGATAAAAACTTATAGATGGTCTAAACAAAACAAAACAGGTGCATATAACTGAACTGAACAAAAGTGAACATGTAAAATAGTACATAAGCTAATACAGATAACAGTTACACCATTTAATCCCCGGTGCAAAGGGCCACATGATTCACCAATTTTATCTCCGGTGAAAAGAGCTACATGATTCACCAATTTTATCTCCAGTGAGAAGAGCAATATGATACACCAATTTTATCTTCAGTGCAAAGAGCCACATGATTCACCAATTTTATCTCCAATGAGAAGAGCCACATGATAACTATTTATAACTTCGGTAAACGGGCCATTCACACCATAAGCCAGGTGTGTTGAGCATCATCAATGGTTCCCCTTTGATGATGAATGGTGGATTTTAACAAAATTATAGTAGAAAACTATCAACAATAACAATAACAGTATATAACATATAGTAATTCATAACACTTTAGGTCATAGATGCTTGATCCTCCTAAGTACAGAACTATAGAACAATCAGATTTTTATAATAATCATGAAGAACATATCACATTCAAATCATAAATCAATCATATAAACATATAAAGTTCTTACAAAATAAGAGAACAGTCTCCATAATCCTATAGAATAAAATACCAAAACTTGGAGTATTTTGTGTTCTTGAAAATAGAAAAATTCTCTTTAAAATCAATGATTTTGGAACTTAAAACGGATTAAAACTTGTAGTAGAACAATCCTTACCATGTAGAATACGAATCCAAAACAATATAGAACCTCAAGATTTTTTAAAATAAATCATGGTATTTTACGTTCTTCAAATACCTAAGAAAAATCATTTTGAAAACTTTTGATCTTTGCTTTAAAACAATTTAAAAAACATAGTAAATCTTTACAAAACATGAGTAAGACACTTATATGATCCTAATAGAGTGAAAATTGAAATTAGTTTAATGTTCCATACAATTCCAATTTTTTCTTTGTGGACATGGGGTGCCCACTTCAACTTGCTTGGGGGCTATGGGGGCCAACTCCTTTTTGTACAAGGGCTGGACTTTGCTAGGAGTTGCCACCAACTAAGGGTTTAACCGACGGAATTGGACATTGGTTCTTCTCTTCGGGGAAAAGGAAAAGTCTAGATCCGAAGATCTAGGGTTTAACTCCTAACACTAGTCTGTGTTCTTGAGATTTATAATAAGTTGTTTGGTTGTACTTGGAGAAGGTGTTAGGCACCCTAAATACTCGCATTTTTAGGGTGACTTCTCCCATTCATACAAGTTTTAATCTTATATCAGTGTCCATGCTTTGTTAATGTTGAATTGAAAGCTTGTTGGATTTTTCTCAGGCTTAATGCCTATTTTACAATCAACGCTTGAATTTAATTCAGGGTGAAAATCAGGCATTGGCTTATGACCAGTCCAGAAATTATTCTTTATTTTTTCCTATTCTAATTACAGGAAACCCCTCATGGGTTAGGTCTTTAGAGGGATAATGGACCCCTCTAGATGGTTCACTGGTTGGCTCTTTAGGGTTAGGTATTAACCTGAATGGAAGGGAGAGAAAGGGAAAGAAATTATTTTTTTGTCTCACCGGCTTAACGTCTATTTTTCATCTCAATGCCTGATTTTTCAACACTTGAATTTTAATTCAAGGTGAAAATCAGGCATTAGAGAAGCTAATTAGGTTGGTATCTTTATGCTATATTTTGGGGTGTTTTGGTGGGTCCCAGCATTGTGGGACTAGTGGTTTGGGTTAAGGGAAGTTTCCTGGGGTTGCACTATGCTACCTTAGGGGTCTTGGCTTTATGCCACATGGAGATATGATCTCCCAAAGTAGGCCCCTCAGTTATCTGTTACAAACCTAATGCCTATTTTTTGGTCTGACACCTGAATTTTCAATGCCTGAATTTTAATTTAGGAGAAATTCAGGCATTGGGTGCCAAACCAGCAACCAATTTAGGGTTTTGGGCTACCAGAGGGGGGCCTAGAGGGGTAGGGTTTCTCCTGGGTCCTTGTACTACTCTTAAGGTACACACATAGACTTAATTTAATTTTTAAAAGCATGGTTTTTAACACAAGCTTAATGCCTAAAATTCATTCCAATGTCTGAATTTCCATCTAATGCCTGGATATAAATTCAAGTGTTAAGATAGAAATAAGGGCCCACAGAGGTGCACATACACAGGAATAGACTTCAGAGGCTAATTTTTCCATGAGACAGGGCTGGAGAAGAATCAGGGCTCCCTGGGGTGGGTCCTAGATCTCAACACCTGATTTTTATCCTAACGCATATCTATTCAATGCTTGATTTTAATTCACTAAAAATCAGGCATTAGTTACTGAGAGAAAATCTAGCAACTGGATTTCTCGATTTTGAAACTCTTAGGGTTTTGAAGAAATTGTAAAATTAAGCATGCTAGTAGGGGATATATACATGAATATCATATAAAAATTGGAGCTTCAGATCATGCATATTAAATTCAAACTAAAATCATCAAATATTCATTAAAACTAGGCCTCAAAAGACCAGGTTTTAAGGGTATGTTTGGAGGGCCATCTCGAGGCCTTCCACAGCTCTATAAATCATGAAATTAAATACAGTATCTAGAATATATGTCTAGCCTAAAGTAGTCAAATTTGGGCTCAAGGAGCCCTCTACAAAAATCATAAGAAAATTATCATGGAAATAGTTTAAAAATAAAAGTAAGTAGAGGCTATTGAAACTCTACTATGTAACCCGAATTGGAGCAATGCTCTAGCATGAATTGGGCAGAATAACAACATGCTAATTTGACATATGATGAAGGGGAGGTGAATTAAACTTAGGTTTAGGTTTACCTTGGGTCCAAAGTGGCCTAGGGTTTGCAATTTCCTTTCTTCCTTTCTTCTACTTCCTCTTCTCTCTTTCTTAGGGTCAGGATTTTTCGTTACCAACCTAGTCTTATGGGAATTTAGGGCTATTTATAGCCCCAAATTGGTGCAATGGAGGGTTAAGATTGCTCTTGGGATTTGCTAGGTGGAGGGCTAGGATGATCCCTATCTTAAATGAGGTGGAGGGCTAGGATGAGTTTAGCTAAAAAGGAGGTGGAGGTCTAGGATTAATTAAGCTAAAATGAGGTGGAGGGTGGGGATATGCTTGGCTAAAGTGAGGTGGAGGATGGAGATTACTTTGTGCTTGTTGGCATGGATTAATGAAGTGGATGGGAGACATGGGAGATACCTTTTGTCCAATTGGTTGTAATCTTTAAGGGGATGGCATGAGGTGCCAAATGAGGGGGTGTAATGGACTCTCTAGGGATTTGAAATCTAAGGTTTAGATCCAAGGGAGGAGGGTGAAAGATCAAATGGGAATATGCTAATCCACAGGTTGCCAAAAATGGCCTTGAGGTGTGAATGCATTTAATGCTAAATATCTTAGCTTTAGCCCATTTAAGGACTAATGCTGCTTTTTGATTTTTTTGATCCCTCTTTTTTGACACTCCTCACACTCACTTAAGCTTAAAAGTTGACCCAGTCAGTGTCATTTTCAAAGGTTGCAGATGCTTCGGTCGCACTAGTCCAGTCAGAACCAAATTACGAAAAAGGTAAAATTAGGGTTTTCTTAACCTAAAAAGCTCTCAGATGTATTTAAAAAGGTCAAGATGGTAAAATTGATTCAAGAATCACCTAAGGATATATATACCCCTAGGTCCAGGTGATTGACAGCCTTTGACTTTGTAGGATTACGATACCTGAGCAGGAAATTAGGTCAAAAACCATTTTTGAGCGATTTAACAAAATTGGATAGGGAATGCTACTGCTTCTTCTATAAAATGCCATCAGGGGCCGTATCTGGGGGATTCAAATTTTGAGGATTCCTTGAACTACAAGAACTGAGAGATTGGTTGTTGGATTCCTGAGAAGTTGCTAGGGGTTTTTCGAAGCAAGGTCGCTTGGAGAGATTGGGTACCTGAAGCCAGGTGGAATTGAATGGTTAGACATTCTCTGAACCAGGAGTTTGTGAAATGCTTTTTTGAGGGAAAAGGTGAAACTGAGAAAATGGCTCTGACCTCATTGCATTCTGAGTCTGGGGGAACTTTTAAGGGCATTATGCGTGTCAAATACAGACGCAATGCGCTTTTTCTAGGTTTGGGCAGAAATAACCACTTGGGTCACATATTTTTTGCAAATTAGTGTAAATATGATAGTCTTGAGGCTCTGAATTTATAGTGATGTGGCCACTAACTATCTGAACTTTTTATTCTAGATGAACTCCTGGGAGTAGATTGAGTGCCTAATTTTTAGACTTGATTTATAGCACTTTTTAGAGTATTTAAGGGAATATTGGTAGATAAGTTTTATGAAAGTTCCTACTCCTTAGAAAACTTTTTGAAGGCCTCGCAATTCTGGAGAGATGGGCACCGACTAATCTTGATTTGGAGGTTTAGAGAACATTCTAGCTCCATAAGAGTGAAATGCGGAAAAACAGCTGTTTGACCTCTCGGGGGAAATTGAGATTTCATAGAGGTTCAAAGTTTCAAAATTCTCTTCTCAGACATGGAGATTTGAAGCTAAGTCTGAGGCCAAGATACAGCGACCGACCTTTCTGGATTCGTAGATCGGATGAATTTTTGAGAGCTCTTACAAGGACCATTTCTTGGTCAGGGTTATCATAGATTGAGATATTAGTTGTTGTCATTCTTGATAAATGTATGTTCTGCGATCACTTACTTAGAATTGGGAGACTCAAGCATACATAGGATATTAAATTACACCATTCAGACAATGGGAGAGACTTCGGGGATCCTTTGAGGATCTAAGGGTAAATGCTCTGAGGTGAAAAGGGTAAAATGGTAATTTTTTGCCCGTGGGTCAAAAAAGGTGAAAATGAGATTTCTTCGCCTATGATGTTTCATGACAAGAAGGCTTATGTAGGCAAGATAAATTTAGTGATCTAGATGGTAGATAGTGAGTTTAGGGCCTTTGAAGGAAAAATGGCAAAATAGTAATTTTTCCATCTGTAATGCTTTATTGGAGAAAGGCTTATAGGAGGTGGAAAACTTACTGATGACATGGATGGGGTTCTTAAATGTGGACCC
>JAOXJP010022564.1:0-17218 GCA_025762735.1 Platanus orientalis
TTATAATAAATTTGAAACCAAATTACAATAGGACTCAAAATAAAACACTATCTAACTCAACTTCAACTACTAGGAATTGTGCAACATGCACTTATTCTCTCAAATAAAAAACTTAAACTCTGATTTTGCACATAAGCCCCTCCAAAACCAAAAAATGACCAATGTACCCCTAATACGAAAAAAAATCTAAAAAATCCAAAAAAATTGCAGAAAAATAAGAAATAACTGAAATAAGAGCCTACCAAATACGCCATGCTGATGATGCCCTCATGTGGGTCCAACCACATGGACAAGTGGACCCCACATGCCTCGAAAAACGTGTCATGCTCAAATCAACTTGGAATCGCTTCCCGCTTGAAGCGATGGACTCCAAACAGTCTCTGGTCCATGTATAGGCTCTGGGGAACTCTCCTCCGGCGCTGATACACTCTAAACTTGCCACGTGGCAAGATGTCCTCATCACCAAAGCCTTGGTATTGCATCAACTTGGAATCAAATCCCTTTTGTCCTACAACAGTTTCACTCCTTATTAATGTGAGAACCTTGTTATTCTTTCTAAATCTTCAAACACTACACCCGGTTTCACTATGTGACATTTTCAACTTGTTCCCCTCTAATTTGACCTCTTGGCCCTTCCATAAGCTTAAAGAAGATTGGGCTAAAGGTGCACAAAAATATTACAGTGTATTGTTGTTAGTGCAGACTTTTGCCAGCAGTCAGTGAAAAATCTTCTCAAGTTGGAGTAGTTATTCTAGCGAATCTGAGCATGCTATTCATGATCTTCATTTGGCTCTTCATGTGGAGTGTAGTTATCAAAATATTTTTCCTAAAACTATAGATCTCCATAGGATAGGCCAATTCTCTTGTATTCCTCTGATATGTTGTTTTGCCACCCCTAAAAGAGAAGAAAGTTTAACAAAGATTTACTAAATTTGGCAGAAATTCAGACCATTTCAATCACACATTTTGTTGGCCTAATCATTTCTTGAGAACCCAAATAAGCCCAAGTCCGATTGACCCTCAATAAATAAAAGCACATCTAAGTCATGCCACACTTATCATTTTTGGCTCCAAACAATTGGCACTCAAAAGCAAGATTTTCTCCAGGTAAATTAAGTCACAGATCAATGAGAGTAGCATCATAGTATCTTGAAAGAAAAAAAAAATTAAATATAAGATACATCTTTAGTGGAATAAACTGTTCATACCTCAACATTAAGGCCCTTCTTTCTGCAGAAGGCTTTAAGAGCAACATTGTATTTCATCCCCTTCTCAGTAAACCGTTGTATGATTGCCGTAGCAGAATGTACAAGAACATCAGGCTCAGCATCTTGAAAATGTTCCAAACTAATCACAGACTGCAGCATTATGGAAAATCAATAATTATAATCCAAATGTGATTTACGCAACAAATACACCCTATTTGCTAAATAATTGCCTCTGCCAAGAAAATAACCAGTGTTTTTTGTAGCAGCTCATCTTATTCTCTTGTTGTAAGCTGTTATCAATAGAGGTAGTCTCATGCTCAATCCAGGATAGCAAGACAAAAGGAAGGTCCTTTCTTTTTCTTTTTTTGATAAGCAGTCACAAAAGAATAGAAAATTCCATTATGTATCAGAGAGATTCCCAAGACCAAGTCAACATCCTCCAATGAGGAAGGTCCTTTCTACCTGTGCAACACACATATAACACATGTTGGACAGTAGAGATTGGGTGATTTCCACCTAGTAGGGCTGTAAACGGAGCGGATTCGGGTCGGATATATGCACATCCGATATCTGATCCGATTAAATTTGTGTGCATCCGATATCCGATCGGATATATAGATATATATATATATATATAGATAATCGGATCGGATGTGTATGTTAAACGGAGTCAGATATATGAGCATCCGAATTTCTTTAATCGATTCGGATTCGGATCTGATTAGGATGCTTAACCGGATAATTGACAGCCCTACCACCTAGGAGATATCAGAGGCCAAATGTTGACCGGTTGGATACCTATCTATCCAATTTATGGCAATTTTTTTAAGCTAGAGGATATGGGTGAATGCCAGCCAATGAATAATAATATCCATGCATGGCTAGGTTTGTATCATCACTTCAAAGATGATGCAGTTCCTATAATGAATTCTACATAGGAGCCATTTAATGGAGGGTCCCAACCTCACTGCATGCATGTCATAGGCACCCCAAAAGAAGAGAGAGAGAGAGAGAGAGAGAGAGAGAGAGAAGAAGAAGAAAAGAAGGAAGAATAGAAAGAAAAAAAAAAGAACCAGTAAATAAAAAACACCCCTAAACTTATAAGTCAGCATATGCCTTAAGCCTCATCTTACTTACTGAGTTCTTAGCTTCCTTTTAGTACTTCTCTATGCCACTAAATTTTCATCATTTAGACCCTTGTCAAGTCCTTATAAAAAGACCACTTTTCACTATGAACTTCCGGCCATTCAAGGGCTTGTGTGGAGCCTGCAATGAAACAAGGCCAGAGATGAGCTTCACAGGCCAAATGTGCCCCCTCCCCAGAAGGGGGGGAAAAAGGCACATACACCCTGATCCTAAAGCAAAACCAGATTCTGGTGCAAAGGAAGGCAGACAGCTTAAGTTGAACTTTGATGACTCTTTGTTGGGAAATCCCAAGCCTGCTGGATTCGGGTGCATCATTAGGGATCGCCTTTAATTTGATGCTTGTCACTAGTGGCCTATAACATTTTCTGAACCTATGCATAACACATTGTATCAACCTGATGCTTAAGGGTTGTTAAGAAGGATGAACAGGCAAGGGCAATGACCAACTTCAATTATAATCATAGGTATGTGTTGTTCTTGATGAGGAGCATGTGTGAATGGGGATTTAGTTTTTCTAGTTTTGATACATTTTTCCATTAAACTATGTCAGCCTTTAAGGTATCTTTCAAAAGAATGCTGAGTTGAAGACCCTGTTTTCTTACATGAAATGGTATAACTATCACAAGAATATCCATATGGTGGAAAGGACAGCTGAAGAGACTGTGACTAGACATTCCTTTCGGGATGAGCGTCGGGTGGTCACCAACATTCTTAAGCCAATTGTGAAGATGTTGAAGATGGTGGAGGGGGATAAGATGATTGTGATAGGCAATATATATGCAGCCATGAGACTGGTGAAAAAAGGCATAAGATCAGCTACCCCTCAGTCCTATGTGGGCTATCATAAGATTATGAATGATAAATGGACCAACATTCTCCTTCACCCCCTCCATACAGCCGATGAGATTGTAGCTTTGATTTAGTTAAATTTATTTGTATTGTGATGTTCTAATGACTAATTACTGAGTACCTATGAATTTCTGAATACTACCCCAATCCCAAATATGAATATTAGCAGAACATAAGTACTATGACTAATCTACTTTATGCTTTCTCAAGAGGGGTCACAAAGCTAGAGCCGAGCATAGATGCACAAGCTGAGTCCCTTATGGATGTGATTACCACTTAAATAATTTACTCTCCATTCATAATTTAAAATTTTATTAATTAATGAAATGATTATTGATTAAGTGGTATAGGGATTCCTTCGTCTCCTTTCATGCGACAGAAAACCTCTGGTAGGACTTAAGTTGTATTGGGTTCAATTGTAGGGAGTAGTAAAAACTAACAGCAAATACTTATACGTGTAAAATTCTAAGTTTACAGCTGAATAATGAGTCTTATATGGGAGCAATGTTCCCAACTTAAAGGAGGATTAACGTAAACTTACCACCCCAGACTACATCTTCCTTTGGTTGCAAAAGAAACTAGAGTACATTATATCTTATTTACTTGAGGCAACACAATAGGCTTGGCATTGAAAATCTGCAAAAGCTTGTATTCATCCACTACAACATGCAGCTCAAGATAAAACATCTAAATGGGAGTCAGAACAAGAACTACATTGACCACATAGATTTGACCGACATATTCTACAAGGAGGACCCACTGTACGAATGGGTGGAGGCTGGCAAGCTGGTGTTGGACGAAGCAGGAGAAGGCCGAGTTCCTGCATTATGGGTGAGGTAGGAGTGAATGTCAAGGATTACATGCCTCCACATTAACAGCCTCAATAAAAGGTGGTGATGATGACGTTGACAGGTCCATGGAAACACCTCAGATGCAGAATCACTATCAATTAAGGTGGGGACAATGGGAATGGAAGGGGCAATAAATGGGAGCAATGACAGCAATATTAATGAAAATAGTTAGAGACCCCTCAGCCCATTCATAGAAGATTACAGAGGGATATGCCACCACCATGGTGCACGTTGGACTTGTCAGTAATAAAGGTACCACCAGGTGGACAAGAAAGAAGATTATGCAAAAAGCTCATTCCATCACAACAATGACGGAGTAATGGTAGTTCAACCAGATGGATTCATCTTTTGCAACTAGATGGGATGGTAGCAAATTCCACATCATCATTTAGTTACCCATAAGGCCATAACCACCACGAAGGGTATGGCACACAGAGTCAGTCGTCTTGACCTAACTACTTATGTTTTCATCCTTATGGATGATAGACCCATAGCCAGAGAGATATGGCTCATAATAGTATAGAAGTGGAAACCCATATTACAGGGAGAGATCTTCATCATCGTACATTGTTGCTTATGCTAATCCTTAGCCTCAAGCCCTATATCCAGGATGCTAATAATGTGAAGAAGTATGTTAATCAGCAATACATCTAAGACTATGAGGCGTCATACCGCACCATGCCATGGAGCATATTGTTACCACCTTGAGGACCAGCTCAATCAACAAATGCCCTGTTGGCACTGGGACAGGACAGGGTGATGGTTTGAACCACCCAATAACTCTGTGCTATTGAGATAAGAGTTAGGGATGATGCTTTCAAGCTTTTGGGACGTTGTGGTATTTATGTTGTTGTGAAAGTGGCATCTACTATACTTGTACCACTATATGATCACGTGTGACCATTGATTATGTACTATGCATAACATTGAAAGTTAATGTACCATGCATAACATTGAAAGTTAAGTATGTTTGGCTTTATGCATTTCCTTGGTGTGGATGTTTCTTTATTAACCGAATTCTATAGGGATGTATTGTTTTATCATGCAAAATTTTGTAATTTCCTATCTCATAGTGTTCCAAGCATGTGTGACAATATATTAACAAGAGCATCAATCTCCTTACACCACTATAGATGGTTGTCTTGCATACATAATGATTCCTAGATGTGTATCGGTGCTCATTCTATCATTTCCTAAAGTTTCATCTAAGATGTCCATCGTTGCCATAATGGTTTCATAACTTTAATAACTTCCGCCAATGTTTCCAAGCAATTATGGATTTGTAATTTGGAAATTTCAATAAATTTCCTTGGTGTGGATGTTTCTTTATCATTCCTCAACTCTATCTGGATGTATTGCTTTATTATGTAGTGATTTTTATCATTTCATAAATCCAGCATGTGTGGGGGGGACCTCATACCTGTTGCCCATGTGAACTCGTAGGGCTTAACATCCCTACTGGAGTGACTGCCATGACCCCTAGTAGAAAACCTTAAAAGGACTTTTCCTCTCTTTCTGAACAGCAATTGCTTTCAGCTAAGATGGCAAACCCCGGTCCTGAGAAGTGGTATCAGAGCCAAGGTTGGGGGTTCAAGTCACCTCACGTGGTTGCAGGAGGAGGGGAATGTTAGGGTTATGGGGCCTGCAATCCAGCACGTGTAGGGGCGGACCTCATGTGTTAACCGAACTCGTAGGGTTCAACATCCCTTGTGAAGTGACTGCCACAACCCCTAGTAGAAAATCTTAAAAGGGTTTCGCCTCCCTTTCTGGATAGCAATTGCTTTTCAGCTAGGATGGCAAACCCTAGTCCTGACATTAAGTATTTTAAACATGCAGATGACAATAGTATCGATTTTTTTAAACCATTATACATGATTGCGTTGTTTTGGTAATAATTCATAGGTGTGTATTGCTTCTTAGTCTATCATTTTCCTTAAGTTTCATCTAAGTTTTTCCATTGTTACCATAACTTCCATAATCTATACAATGTTTCCATGGACTAGCTCAAACTTCCACGAATTAATTCCACTTCCATAGGGATGAAGTTTAGACTAAAATTGAACTTCAAATTCATTGTCTGCAGCAAACATTGGTGACTTCATTAGAGTTAAGGCTTAAGTCTATTTGCATCTTCTTGCAGAGTCTCAGGCTAGCCTTATCTCTTGGCTTTGAGAGGCTTATTGTTGAGTGTGTCTCTTTCTTTGTTATCGATTAGGCCTGTGGAAATTATTTCACCCATTGGAATGTTGTGCCTTAGTGGGTCAGATGAACATATTGCTCCAATGAATGCCCTGGACAACTAATCCTTTAGTACCTAAGCAGGGACCTCTAGGTTGGAATTGTATAGTGGGTCTAATATTCTAACATGTGCTCCTTCAGCATATTTTATGGAGTCGGTAGCAGATAAGCTTGTTATCATGTGTTGTGGCTTCTTTTGTACCCTTGTACACAACTTTCCTTTATTAATGAAATTTCTTGTCATGTTGCTAAAAAATGAAATTCAGTTATCAATAAAAAATTAAAAATTGAGAGAGAGAGAGAGAGAGAGAGAGAGAGAGAGAGAGAGAAGCCTATCTGCCAACCAAGCCATAAGCCATCTCTTCTAAACTTACAAATGTAAATGTTAATAAATTTTAACATAAGGGTTACACGAGCCTAACTAATGTAATAACTCGTTAGCTCCCCAAATAGTTATCAAAGAACAAATTAAAACAAAAAGAATCAAGCATCCCTAAGAGGCACCTAGATCTAGAACCCAACTAGGCCCCTAGGCATGCACTAGCAGAGCAAGCTGCATCTTTAAGATGAAAAAAGTACAGTGTTGTTTTTTTTTTCTTTTTCTTTTTTGAGAGGTAAAATAAAATTTTATTAAAGAAGGAAAGAAAAGAAGACAAAACAACACCAAGAAGGTGCAAAGAGAACAAAAGAAAGAAAAGAAAAAAATCAGCAAAACAAGGACTCCCTACAACACCTTAGACCAAAAGGAAAACCAATCCGCCTCATGGAAATCAGCCCTGATTGAAACCCAATCAAACAAGAGTTTATAAATATACAACATCAACTCTGTTTGATTCCTTACTCTCCCCTCAAAAATCCTCGCATTCCTCTCTTTCCATAAACCCCAACATATGACACTAGGAAGGACCTGCCAGATAATGTTATGGAAGTCTTCAAGATCTTTAACCTCCTAACCCAAGATCAAATCCTGGAACTGACCAGGGAAAGACCAGGCTATGCCGAGCTAGGAGAGGAAACAACCCCAAATCCTATAAGCAATAGAGCACCGAACAAAAAGATGGTCAACTGATTCCTCCTCATTCCAACACAACACACATCTATTTGCCAAATTTCACCATCTACTCTGGAGATGATTAAGAGTAAGAATTTTATCCAAATAAATAATCCATATAAACAAAGACACTTTTGAAGGAATACCCGGGATCCAAATGCCTTTATGGGGAAACAACTTCGGTCTCAGACTCAACAACTCATAGTAAAAGGATTTAGCAGTGAAGAACCCTTTCTTAGAGATGCTCCAATTCCATATATCCCTCTTATTATTATCCAGTCTAAATTCTCTAAAATACTCAAGAATCTAACTAACTCCTCCAACTCCCAATCATACACATTGCGTCTCAACTTAGGATTCCACACCGACCGCACACAGTCAAAAGATTCCGCAACCGTCACCTTAGAATCCACAACCAAAGAAAATAAACCGTTGAAGTCGTCCTTTAACCTAGTCTCACCCACCCAGATATCCTCCCAAAATTTGATTTCCAAACCCGATCCCAACTTAAAATGAATAAACTTCCAAAATTCCTTCTTCATAGCCAGGATAAACTTCCAAATCCCACACCCATGTCTAACCCGAACCTTCTTAGTTTCCCACTCAGAAAGAACACCAAAACGAGCCACCACAACACTCTTCCATAAACCATCTTTATCCATCCCAAAACGCCATAACCATTTAGCAAGAAGCGCTCTGTTATGATAAATTAACTTTCTGATTCCAAGCCCACCATTTTCCATCGGAGTGCAAATAGTCTTCCAATCAACAAAATGATAATTATGATTATCGGGGCCATCATTCCATAAAAAATTTCTAAACATCACATCAATTTTGTTAGCCACCGAAATCGGGATGGTAAACAAAGAAAGAAGGTAGTTCGGGGTTGACATCAAGGTAGATTTAATTAAGGTCATTCTCCCACCTTTTGGGCTTTCCACGACTCCAATCTACCAGCAATCTTCTCAATCATCCTATTCCAAACCTCCAAGGATTTAAAATTTGCCCCCAACGGCATACCCAGGTACAAGGAAGGAAAAGTCCCAATCTTACAACCAAGCACCTAAGCCAAATTATCAATCTCCGAAACCTCCCCCATTTGAAACATCTCACGTTTAGCCAAATTAATCTTTAATCGCGACACCACTTCAAAACATCTAAGGATGCATCTTAAATATCCAATTTGGACAACATCTGCATCACAAAATATCATTGTGTTATCAGCAAACTTAGAACACTTTAGAAAATCAAATGACATAAAGCCTCAACTATTATGACCTCTATATGTTTTGGTTATTTATTAACCATAAAATTGAATTATTTCTTTGTAGATTTCTTAAAGTCAAAATATGTGTTTTGGGTTGAGTTTTCTTGTGAGCTCGTCATGGTGAAAATAGTAGAAAACGATGTGAAATAAAAAGAAAAACGAATATAACAACATTCATATTATGAGAGAAGAATGTAAGAGATGATAATACCCTTACTTTCTAAAAAGAAATGAGGATAAACTCTTATCTTCCATAATATAAGACATAAGGAGAAATGTGACATTTAAACAATGAGTTATGATAAACTTTTACGCTTAAAAAAATATAATAGAATAAGGGAATAGGCATATCATGTAGGAAAATGTGTTTCCCTTTCACTTTTTATGAATAAAGAAATGTTGGCCTTTCCATAATCATTAAATAGACTTTGAATAAAATAGAGTTACTCTAAAAAAGATTAAATGATAAAGACAATGTATGTGAATGGGTTATACCATCACCTTCTATATAGAATGAGGGCCAAGCTTTCCATATGATCAATAGGTGTATGCCAAGAGGGGAGATAAGAAAATATGTACTAGAAAACTTTAAAACTATTTTAGAAAGCTTATAAAACTATACTAGAAAGCTTATAAAGTTACACTAGAAAGGCTGTGAATTAACCAAATATATATATATATATATATATATATATATACTAGAAAGCATGTAAAGAAAGTAAAGATTTTTTACACTAAAAAGCAAGGGGAAAAAGGTAAAGACATTTATACTAAAAAGAAAGCAAAGAAAGGTAAAAACATTTACACTAGAAAACAAGTAAAGAAACATAATAAAATTTATACTAGAAAACAAGTAAAGAAAAAGAAAAAAAAATTATTTTAGAAAGCAAGTAAAAAAAGGTTAAAACATTTACACTAGAAAGCAAGTAAATATTGATTTTATTAAAGTTTTTAGGAAGAGTACCACCTATGATGTTTGTCTAAGTCCTTTATGTCATTGTATGTGGGCAACGCTTTTTTTAGATTCTACTTTTTTTTTTTTTTAATGGGGAAGAAAAGAAAGGAAAAAAAATAAAGAGAAAATGAGAAGTGGAGAGAGAAGGGGAGGGATTTTGTAGAGCTTCTTCAAGGCATTAAGGCTTAGGGTTTTAGAGATATTTTTCTAGAGTCTTTCTAAGGCTTGGAGGGAAGAAAATATGAGGAGGGGACTTCTCCTTTTCTAGAGTTTTTGGTGATTAGTGGGGTGATTAATCCTAAACAAGGCACACAAAGGAAAATTGTTGGGATCTTGTGGGTCGACTTGAAAAATTCAGCAGGCTTGAATCTATGCGAGAAAATTAAGTTACGTCATATTAGAGTAACATGGGTCTGAGTAATGTTCCTCAGAAGGCTAAGTTCTGATACTGCAACCTCAGAGGAAAATTCCCGACGGATGGTAACTATTCCTGAAGCAAAAATTGAAAATATCCGAAGGTTTATATCCCAATTGGAGGGATTGATGGCTGCGATTCATCTCTCCACTTCTCCATTTGCCTCTACTCACCCAGGTACACATGCCTCTATTCTCCATGCTTCTTCCTCCACACCTCTATTTTGGATTATTGATTATGGGGCCTCCAATTACATGATAGGTTTGTCTTCATTGTTTTCTTCCTATTCCATTTGTTCTGGTCGTGACAAGGTATGAGTAGCTTATGGAACATTATCTTCCATTTATGAGAAAAGAAGTATTAATGTTTCACGTACTATGCCCCTGTCATCAGCTCTTCATGTCCCAAAATTTGCAACCAATCTACTTTCTATTAGCCGTATTACTTGTGACTTGAATTGTTCAATTACTTTTTTTCCTTCTCATTGTGTTTTTCAGAATCTGGATTCGAAGTAGATGAATGGGAGTGAGCGTGTAGTTGATGGCCTCTATCTCTTGATGCAGAAGTGGATTCTCCCTCATCTATCGCATGTCATTCTAGTAGTAGTAGTACTATGAGTAATAAAGACCAGTTAATGCAATGACATAATCGGCTACGTCATTTGTTTGTGTCTTCTATAAAACTTTTGTTTCCAAGTTTTTTTTGTCTGGTAATGGGTCTGAATTCAATTGTGAAATTTGTCAATTGTCTAAGCATGTTCGAAACAATTATCACCTTAGTAATAATAAAAGTTCTATTCCGTTTACATTGGTTTATTCAGATGTCTGGGTACCTTCTTCCACTACTTTGCTCTTTGGTTTTCGTTATTTGTTACATTTGTAGATGATTACTCACGATGTACATGGGTATATTTGATGAAGACAAAATGGGAGGTTGCCTCTACATTTCAAAGCTTTCACAAAATGGTTCAAACTCAATTTGATACATCCATCAAAGTCTTACGTTTTAATAATGGGAGGGGAGTACATCCTTTCTCAATTACGAAGATATTTGGTGGACTGTGGTATTGAACATCAAACCACTTGTGTAGGTACTCCACAACAAAACGGAGTTGTTGAACGCAAGAATAGGCACTTGTTGGAAGTTATCCGAGCTACTCTTTTTGGTCTGACGCTCTTCTTACTGCTGCCTACCTTATAAATTGTATGCCTTTCCAGGCTCTTAATTTCAAGCCACTCATTACTGTTTTATGCTCAAGGACTCCCCTCTTTATTATTCCTCCTAAAGTCTTTGGGTGTGTTTGTTATGTTCATATACAAAAGGATGATAGATCTAAACTAGATCATCGGGCTGTTAAATGCATTTTTCTGGAATATCCTTCCATTCAAAAGGGGTACAAGTGTTACAATTCAAAGTCGGGAAAAAAATTTGTTTCGATGGATGTCACTTTTTTTGAGTCTGTACCATTCTTTTCTTCTTCTAGGACTTCTCTTCAAGGAGAGAGTTTACATGAAGAGAGGTATCCATGTCTGTCTTCTGTGTTGCCATTCCTTACTCTAATTCATCCATCCATTTTTGACTCTTCGTCATCATCAGATAGTGGGAAGGATCTACTTGTATATACAAAGAAGAAAGACACAACAAGAGATCCATCTCTAATTGCTTCTTTGGATCCAGGTACTACTTCTGCACACCCAGAAACTAATGATGATCTTCCTATTGCACTTTGCAAGGGAAAGAGATCTTGTGTTAACTATCCCATTTCTAATTTTGTGTCGCACAAATATTTGAATTCTTCATATCTTACCTTTATTAATTCCGTATCTTCCATACACATTCCTTGCTATCTAAAAGAGGCTATTGCTTAGAGCCAGTGAAGAGATGATATGTGTGAAGAGATGAAAGTCCTAGAAAAGAATAAGACATGGGAACTTGTTGACCTTTCATTAGGAAAACAACCTATGGGATGTAAGTGGGTTTACACGGTTAAATACAAGGCATATGGATCAATTGACAGATACAAAACAAAGTTGGTTGCAAAAGGGTACACCCAAACTTATGGAATTGACTATCAAGAGACATTTGCACCCATAGCTAAAATGAACTCAATTCGAGTATTATTTTCTATTGCAACTTATAAGGGATGACCACTCTGGCAGTTGGATGTGAAGAATGAGTTTCTTCATGATGATCTATAGGAAGAAGTATATATGGTGCTTCCTCCAGGCTTTAAAATTTCTGGAAGTGAGGGTAAAGTATGAAAATTAAAGAAAGCTTTGTATGTGCTTGAGCAATCACCAAGGGCTTGGTTTAAAAGGTTCAATGAAAACTTGAAAAGGTTTGGCTACAAATAATCACAAGCTAATCATACCCTGTTCATCAAACACACACTGAAGGGAACAACTACAGTTATTGTGTATGTAGACGATATCGTGATTATTGGGCATGACTTAAAGGAAGAAAGAATGTTAAAATCTCATCTTAGCAATGAATTTGAGGTAACAGAGACAAGGTTACTAAGGGTTAGACATGCAAAAACTCCTATTGAAGTTAATCATGGGTTGAATGATCAAGATGAAATACTGTTAATTGATGTTGGTCGGTATCAAAAACTGGTTGAGAAACTTATTTAGCTTGCACTTACTAGGCCTAATATAACATTTGTAGTTGGGGTAGTTAGCTAGTTCATGCATGCTCCAAGAACACCTCATTTGGAGGCTACATTTTGAATAGTAAGGTACTTGAAGTTTGCTTCAGGTAGAGGCTTCAGGCTTATTATTTTCCAACAATGGTCACATGAGACTTGAGGTGTATTATGATGTAGATTGGGCAAGATCGATAATGGATCGAAGATCTACTTAGGTTATTGTTCATTGGTAGGTAGAAATCTTGTGACATGGTGAAGTAGGAAACAGTCAGTTGTTGTAAGATCCAGTGCTAAAGCAGAATATCAATCCATGGCACATGGTGTTTGTGAAGCTCTTTGGTAGAGGACTTTACTCTAGGAGATGGGATTTAAGGTACATGTTCCTATGAGTGTATTGTGATAATAAAACATCAGTTAGTATCTCACACAATCCCGTACAGCATGATCGAACAAAGCACATAGAGGTGGATAAACACTTCATACAATAGAAGTTAAGTGGACTGATTTATACTCCATTTGTTACTACTAATCAACAACTAGTTAATGTGTTGACCAAGGGAGTCACCAAGATTTGACTTCATGACATTATTAGCAAATTGGGCATGCTTGATATTTATGCTCCAACTTGAGGGGGAGTGTTGAAGATATAAGGGTGCAACTAATATAAGGGTATAAATCTCATGATGTATACATAAGGGTATCTTTGGAGATACCACACACACACACACACACACACACACACATATATAATAAAACTTATGAGACAAAGTGATATACTCGTTCGATTACTCCCAATTCTTCTTCTTCCTCATTCTCTTTTCTCTTCTATTGTATTTATAGAACTTATAAACGAGGTTTTAATCAAGAATTTCATCTGTAACTTGGTCACTTGGAGATGTAAGAAACAATCTGTGGTAGCTAGATTAAGTGCCAAGGCAAAATTCAAATCCATGGTTCATAGGATTTGTGAATCATTGTGGTTGAAAATGTTGCTATCCGAAGTTGGATTTCAAATAAAGGGGCTCATGAGTCTCTACTATGATAATAAAGCCACCATTAATATTGCAGATGATTCTGTGCAACATGATCGAACTAAACATGTGGAGGTTGATTGTCACTTTATCAAAGACCATCTCAAGAAAGGAAGCATCTACACTCTCTTTATCCAAACTCATGATCAACCGACAGATGTTTTTACAAAGGGTCTTAGTGGGGCACATGGGTCTTAGTGGGGCACCAATTCATGTATCTAGTGAGCAAACTGGGAATGATCAATATCTATTCTCCTGCTTGAGGGGGAGTGAAGGAATGTATGTACTAAGGGTATTTATGTCATACTATATCTATGTATATAGACCATTGTACTAGTATATAAGAGCTCATGAATAAATACTCCTTCGTATATAGAGACTGCATACTCTCATATGATTGATCATAAGCACTGTGTATTTCTCTCTCCTTTCCCCTCTTTTTCTTCCTTTCTCTCCTCTCTTTCCTCTTGCTTTCCATCTTACAGGTCTTCAACTAACATGCGCTCAATTCTCATTGGAGCCGAGTGATTTGATAATGCCGTAGCTTGTAACATTCAGGGAGTGCAATAGCATTAGATCGAAACAATGAATTTTCAGAATTTATGTTTTGAAAGGATTTGATTATAGGTTATACCAGCTCCAGCTGCCAACCTAACACAACCTCCCTCCTGTATTAGGGCTTGGGACTAGCAGTGCAAATGACACTGGTGGTGTTGCATTATGGCTTGCTTTGAAAAACGTTGTGGCTATTTCATTCTTGGGCTTTTATGAAAGGTCATTTTATCTAAGTATGTGTCTGTTCATTGTTTCACATCCTTGCTCTTATTTTATTATTGCAAATATTTTCATTCTTGAGCTTTTATGAAAGGTAGATTCGTTAAGTACATGTGTTGATGGTTCAGATCCTTTCTCGTCCTTATTTTTTTATTGCATAAATGATCTGCTGTAACTAAAATTGTTGTGATTTGGCATACTCACAGGATGGGCGTGTCAATGCTCTGTATTCAACACCATCCATTTACACTGATGCAAAATATGAAACAAATGAGTCCTGGCCTGTTAAGATTGATGATTTTTTCCCGTGAGTTGAACTTTTTGAAACTGTAATTGCATTAACTATTCATTTATTTTATTTTTTTGTTCTCATTCCGTACTCAAGAAATATAGCATGCATTTCCAGCTATGCAGATCGTGTGAATGCATATTGGACAGGATACTTCACAAGTAGGCCTGCCTTCAAAGGTTATGTCAGAATGATGAGTGGTTACTTTTTGGTAAGATCTTTATGTCTTTTTAATTTATCAAGAACTTTCTCATGGTCTACTTTCGGTTTTTAGTAGGTATTACCTTTCTTTTTAAATGTATAATCAGGCAACAAGGCAATTGGAATTTTTCAAGGGAAGGAGTAGTTCAGGGCCCCACACAGACACATTAGCAGAGGCCTTGGCAATTGCTCAACATCATGATGCTGTTAGTGGTACACAGAGGCAGCATGTGGCTGATGATTATGCCAAACGATTGTCAATGGGCTATGTGGAGGTGCACATTTTGTTTGACCGTTTGCTTTCATTTTTCTATTCAAGTTCAAAATTCTCACCCCGACTTTAACATTTGTTTGTAGGCTGAGGAATTGGTTGCATCTTCACTTGCTTGCCTTGCAGAGTCAGCCTCAAATACTGGATGTGGGAACATAGTGACTAACTTTCAGCAGGCAAAATATTTTGAGCCTATACGTGTTTTGAGCTGATTGTACTTTGTTTGAAGATCCTGCCTTTCCATGTTTGTTTCAGACTTTCAGGTTACAATTGAGGACTTCCATTGTTATACTTCTGAAAAAAATGTAGGATGGAAGTCTGACATGTACTTGAATTAGGAAAAATTCCCTAAATATAGATAGTTATACGGTTATACCCCAAATTCTGCTTTTGCAGCTGATTTTTTTTTTTAAGATGTACCTGCTTCCAAGTAAAATGTATTCCAGTTATTCAGTAATTGAAATAGTGTTTGTGTCTGAGAATCATCTTAATTTTGAGATGTGGGGCCTATACATGAACACATATATAACTAATAACCAGTGCATAAATTTATAAATGAAAGATGGTATGTATCACAATTTTTGTTTTTTATTTACATTTATAAAATTTGACTCAACAAAGCCTTATTTCAAGATTCGCAACTATGTGGGGACTGCTGCACGAATCCTACTCCGCATTTCAAATCTCCGCATTTCAAATCTATCTAGGGCCTTCTTCCGTTAAATCACAAGCACTGATGTATTTCCTTGGTACTCCAACCCATGTCATTTTTGGCCTTCCCCTTGACCTTTAAACGCCTTCAAATTGCACCACATTACTCCTCACTGGTGCGGTCATCATTATTTGTTGCATATGACCAAACCATCTCAATTAACTTTTTCTCATCTTGTCACCTAATGGTGCACCCAAAGTTCTTATTAATGCATTCATTTGTGATTATATCTTTTTTAGTCTGGCACTCATTTTTCTCAACATCTCATGTTTGCTATAGTCATTCCATGTATGTGACATTTCTTGGTTGCCAACATTTAGCTCCAGAAATCATGACTGGTCTTATAGTCGTCTTATAAAATATTAACTATTAATGGTCTGCGTAGATCACACTCATGCTAAAAAAGCACCTCTCCACCTCACCCATCCCGCTATATGCGCAACATCTTCTTCAATATCTCCCTCCTTGTGTATGATTGAATGATGATAATGAAAATGATCACTTCGGGTATCTCATGGTTATCAATCTCAACAACTCTTCCTTTCTACTCCTATTTTTACTAAAATTATATTTCATATTTTCTGTTTTAATCTGGCTTATCTTAATAATTTGATTCTAAAGCATTCTTCCATGGTTCTAACTTGGCATTTACTCCTCTCTAGTCTCGTCAAATTAAAAGTTTATTTTCTTCAAACAACATATACCATGGGACCTTCTTGTATCTACCTAGTCAACTCATCTATAACTAATGCAATGAGCTACAATCTCAATACTGACCCCTGGTGCAAACGTGCTGTGATAAAAACTTACTTTTCTCACCCCTACACTAGTTTAACTAAATCATTATATTTATTTGAGACCCCTTTCTTTTTCCAAGACCCGCTGGATGATCTATCTAGGTTCACTATCATATGCTTTCTCTAACTCTAAGTCAATAAAGACCACTAGCATAATTTTCTTATTCTCCTTGAACTTGTTCATCAATCACCTAAGAAAATAGATTCCATTGTCAATCGCCCTAGCATAAATCCGGACTGATTTCTGATACATTATTTCATTTTTTATTCAATGCTCAGTCACTCTCTAAAAGTTCCATTGTATGGTTCATAAGCTTGATGTGACTGTATTTGGTGCAATTCTGAATTTCTCTCTTGTATTTGTAAATATGCACCATGATGCTTATCCTTCAGTCATCTTACATTTTCTTTGTTCTAATTATCTTGTTAAACAATTTAGTTAACCAAGATTAGCCATTGTAGATTCTCCACCTTTCTTCAGTCTCCTCTTCCTTCATTAAGACTCTTTAATCCTCA
>JAOXJP010022575.1:0-17218 GCA_025762735.1 Platanus orientalis
CCCTATAAGGTGACGCCTCCTCTAAGGCTCCCCTCATTCTCTTCTCATAGGTTGTAGCACATCTATGTGCACACGTGAGCACATATCACCCTCCCTCTTTCTCATCTATTCTCCTATTTCTTCTTCTCCTTCTTTTTTATCTCTTTCTTCTTTATCTTTCATCCATCTCTTTCTTTCTTTCTTTCTTTTTTCTTCATTCTCTATTGTGTTTATGGTTTTCTCTGAAATCAACAATCTTTAAAAAATTCATATTTCTCTCAATTTTTTTTCTAAAATCATGAAATTTGGAACAGTGGTACCTAATAGGCTTAATTACTCACCTGTAAAATTTCATAGCAATCTAAAAATTTTATAGGAGTATTTTCGTCATTTCACACCCATGCCAAAATTTTTCCAGAATCTGAAATTTTGGTTTCCGTTTTTCTTTCTGTGGTTTCTCTTTATTGTGTTCATCACACCCTTTGATAAGTGGGTGCTCCTCCAACCTGCCAACATTTTTTTGAATCCTGTTTGTTACTCTATTTCAGATGTCATTTCTTTTATAGCTTGCCCCTAAAGGAAGTCCTAAGTAAGTGGTTGGTAGTTCCCCCACCCTATGCCCCAAATGTCTTACCAAGACATCCATGTTTGGGACTTCACCTACACTATACATAATACTCTTAGCAAAATTAATCTTCAGCCTTGATACTGCTTCAAAGAATCTTAGCACACATTTAACCATTTTGATTTGTCTTTGAGAGTCTTTACACACAAAACAAAACAATAAAAAAAAAACAGCATATCATTTGCAAACTGAAGATGGAAAACTACTAGTCCCCCATTCCTGTCTTGAAACATTCAATCAACCCCCTATCCACCGCTCTATTTGGCATCCCCCCATAGCCTCCATCACCAACAAGAATAAAAAGGGAGATAAGGGGTCCCTATTTAAAGGCACCCCCTCCCTCCCTCCCTCCCTCATAATTTTACAGTGAAGAATAAACAAATTTTTGAAGATTTGAGTGTTCCCAAGGTGTGACTATGACCATGTTCTCTTTTCCAAGGGTTGATGTCACTCATGGTTCCCTTCTTTCTTCATTTTCTATAGGTGTAACCACATGCTCCCTCTCTCCTTCAAGGTATATCTTTATGCTTTATCTTTCTCTCCCTTAGTCTCTTCTAAACTTTCTCTTTTCTTTCTATATTATTCTCTTCTTCTTCTTTTTATCATTATTTTTCTTTCTTTTTTCTCCTCTTAAACCTCTATTAAAGTACCTTCAAGTTTATGAAATTTTGTGGTTTAACCCATCAATTCTAGTTAGAATTTAATGAAACTTTAAATACAGAACCCTGAAACATGTCAGAAATGACCATAAAAATTTCAGAATTTTATGACGCATCAGAGGGGTATTTTGGTAATTTTTGGATTTTCAATCCAAAATTATAGAAATTCCCTTTTTTATTTTTTTCCTTTCTTTTCTCCTTTTTTGTTCTTTCTTATCTTAACCTCTTTTCTTATATTCTATTATCTGATTTCTTCACTATTTACGAATTTAAATTCAACTCTTGATTTGTTTTGCTTATGCACCTTTATTTTAAATTATTTGAGGCCTTTGGAATTATCTTGCATCAATTTTTGGTATCATCTCTATTGTTCTACATTAATTCATCTCAACCCACACAGAGATCCAATCAAAGAGAAAGTTGTGAATATAGAACACCCATATGCTCATGACCCCTAGACTTATTCTCAAAGATACAATTATTTCTTTCTTTCCACAAGCCCCAACAGATGGCCCCTAGCAAAGCATGCCAAATGAAAGAGGGGAAGCTCTTTAACTTCCTAATCCACCAGGCTTTGATAAAATAATTAAAGTATTTAGACAATACCCAGGAGATTTGGAGGTGTGAGAGAAAAAAAATCCCACATCTTAATAGCCATAGACAATGTAAGAAAAGATGATGATCTGATTCCTCCTCTTTCATACATGTGATATATCTATTAGCCAAGTTCCATCCTCTGTTCTGAATATGTGATGCAACATCCATAGTTTGGTTGGATATGAGGTTCCCTTTGTGACGGCCCAAACCCAAAACCAAGAAGACTTAGAGACTTATAGTTGGAGGAGGGGGTACAATTTCTTAATGTGTCTTTTATATAATAAGGTCTTTGTACCATAAGGATATGGGTCTGGCATGGGTCTTCCTAGAATCCATTAAGGACATGCTGCTCTCTTGGAAATTTCCAAAGTTTAGAAGTAAGCTAGGCTGATTTGGAACCTAGTGCTTTCAGCTATTTGGTGGTCTTTATGACTTGAGAGAAACCATAGGGTCTTTGAAAAACTATGGTGAACTTGTATCCAACACTTATGTAAAAGCAAAGGATTTTTTTTGTTTTTGGGCTCTAAATTTCTTGGTATGGGTGACATCTTAGTTGTAGATCTCAAGAAAGGGTGAGAAACTTTTTTAAAAGCCAGTCATAATCTCTCTCCTGCTATTTTTGTGGGGATGCCTTATCCCTCTTTTTATATAATTTTTTTTTTTAATTTGGGGTATACACATGTAATAAGGCTGATGCAGGAGCATACCATGTCAAGAAGAAGAAGCTAGAGGATCATGGATAGTCCTCTTTGTCAAGTTTAGTAGAGTATATTTTTTCTATTATTTTTTTATTTTAGAAGTGTTAATTAGTGATAATTTTGTAATAAGGCCAATAGTGTCATGATTAGTTTAATTTTTTTGGGGTTTTAGTTTTAATTCCGTTTTTTCTTTTTGGACCCAGTTTTTTTATGACCAAACTTTACTTTTTGGCTTGATTTTGGTGTTTTTAGATGGGTTATTCAGTTACCTTTCTAATGAGACTAAGATTGCCCAAATCCAAGGTGATTTGAGAAAGTTATGACCAAATTACTAAGGGGTGGTCACTAAAAACGGGAATAGTGTGGTCACTAAAAACAATTACCTTTCTAATGAGACCAAGATTGCCCAAATCCAAGGTGATTTGGGAAAGTTATGACCAAATTACCAAGGGGTGGTCACTAAAAATGGGAATAGTGTTTTTTAGTATCTCAAGTTAGTGTATTTTTAATTTTTAGAAAATTTGGCTAGCAAGTTTAGGATTTTAGGAAGTTTTGTGGAGAATATTTTAGGAGATCATTTGAGATCTTGTGAAGCCCAATAACTTGGCCAACAAGCCAAATATTGTGCCAACCAAGATTTTTTTTCTTCTTTAGAAGTCTTTTTTTATTTGGCAAGTTTATTTTGTTAGAAGATCTAGAATCTAGGATTTTATGTTATTTTATTTTCCATGTGATGCCTATTTAAAGGCCACATTAGATCAATGAAAAACAGTTGAAGATGATTATTTGAAAACAAGACACGTGTGTGTTGAAATGGGTGTGGTATCTTAAGTTTTCTCTCAACCCCTCACATGAGATGAGTATTCTATCATCTATCTCTTCTCTTCTTCTCTTTTACCTTCTTTCTTTCTTGTTTACTTTTCTTGTGGACTGTTGTTGTACATCAAAGGTCCAAGGGCCAATGGTAGTGTAGGTGTTTTAGAGTTTTTTTAGAGTCAGAGTGTGGGGTCCATAGGGTTGATCGACAGCTCCCATTTTCTTTAGTTTTAGTAGTTTAGGATTTTAGTAGGTTAAGTTTTAGAACTTCTTAAATTTTAATAATACTTTGAGCACAAGTTTGAAAAGTTTAGAAGTTTCTATATTTAAAAACTTTCTAAACTTTTGATTATTGTGAGCCTATATAAAGGCCTTATCCCATGCAATAAAATTTAGTGAAGATTAATAATACAATTTTGTGTTTTAAATTGAGGGTTTTCCCAAGTTGGTGTGGACCAAGGCTCTCTCCCTCTCCCTACCTCTCTCTCTCTCCACTTCCCATTCCCCACAAGTCATCCTTCTTCTCCGTTCTTCTCTCACCTCACAGGTGCCCATACATTTCATCTTCTTCTTCCATCATTTTCTTTCTTCTATTTCTTCTCTTTTGTCTATTATCTCTTTATTCTCTTACTTCTAAATCATCATCTACGTATCCAATTGATTCTCTTTTTTGAACTGAAATTGATATCATCAAGCATCAAGGCTAAAGTGCATAGAATTCTGCAGAGAAAAATTGGATCACTCGATTAGAGCTATATTCTTCAAAATTTTTTTTTTTGAAAGATAAGGAAATATATTAAAAGAAACAAAATGATACAAAAAGATCAAGAGCAACTTGCATAAGCAATGCAAGGCTAACAAGACAAAGAAGTAGAAAGAAAGCGCCTAACAAAAAACAACAAGAACAAGAAAATTACAAAGAAGATTACTGCACTGACATGAAGCTGTCCCTTTCGAAAATCTATGACCGGAAAGGAGGGAGATCACTTGTGTACGAAGAGAGCCAAGAGAAGATCTTCAACAACATAGAGTGAATAAGCTTGCGGTTCAATCTAGGATTTCCCTAAAAAATCCTCTGATTTCGCTCCTCTCATGTTGACCAACAAATAGCTGCGGGAATCAATCTTCAAGAAACTACTCCTAAATGGGTGAGATCATAAAAGGATTAAGAGGCTCAACAATTGAAGAGATCTTTCATTGTATAGGGATGAACCCAATACAGACCAAATCTAGCAAGCATGAAGGTCCATAGGGAACTAGCAAGCGAGCAATGAAGAAATAGGTGGTTAGAAGACTCCCTATAAGAAAGGCACATGGAACACCTATTGGGGAATATGAGATCCCAACGAATGAGATTGTCCAAGGTAGGGGCGCAATCCCACCAAAGTTCCCATATGAAGAAGGAAACTTTAGTTAGAATAAGTGAGTTCCAAATAAGCCGGGCTGGAAAACTGCATGAATCGCCAGGGACTAGAGCCTTATACATGGATCTTACCGAGAAACCTTTGTTTTCATCCAACGTCCATAACCTCTCATCCTCAACCTCCATGTTTCTAAGGACATATCCTTAAGAGTCACCATGAGCTTACCCATATCGTTCACCTCCCAGTCACTTAGGTTTCTCCTAAGGTGAATATTCCAGGAGAAAAAAGACACAAGATCTAATCATATGATCTCTGACAGATCCGGATTTGCAATCAGACAGGCTATAAAAGAGCTATATTCTTTATACCACAACCAAATCATGGGCAGAAAATCAAGGTAATCCTTCCCTTTCTATTCTCTTATCGAAGTTTAAAACTCCATTGTTATCACTGGTTTGAATTCTCTGATTCTATGGACAAGTTTATTGTCAATTATAACTTTTGAAATCAAATTTTCTGGGTTTATGGAAATTTGAAATAACACCTCTATACTTGTCCTTTTTCATCCTATTCTCTTAGTAGGTCCCCTAAAAAATCCCTAAGTTTCCCCTTTCTCTTCACCTCTAATTATCAAAGATCCCTTGCTATTTGCTGCTCTGTTAAAGAACCTTGGTTTTTTTTTTTTAAATTTGAATATTTCACCTATCAAAGCTTGTTTAAATTGTGTGAAATTTTAACCTTAGACCCTTTGAATAATTCATTACTGATCTGAAAAGTTTCATAAAATTCTAACACATGGCAAGGGTATTTTGGTAATTTTACCAAATATATCATAATGATGATTTTGCCCCTGGTCTGAAATTGCATTATTTTATTTTCTGATTTAATTTTTTGCTAAGTGAAATTGTTTCCACCCTTGTTCCGCATTAAGATGATTAAGAGGAATTTTATCTAGATAAGCATTCTAAAGAAAGAATGATACTTCAGAAGGAATATCCGGCTTCCATATGCTTTGGTGGGGGTAATTGACATCAATAGCATTCACCATTTCACTATACAATGATTTGGTGGTAAAAAGACCCATACTACTAAGAAAAAATGAATGAAGGAAAACAAGAAAGATAAAAGAATGCGAAGAAAAGGAAGATATTTATAGAACAGTAAAGGAAAAAAAAAAGACAATAAATGAATGTCAAGGTTAGGGGATTGGGTTATCCCCTGACCCCTTTACATTATTCACATATTCAAGTTTCAGTATTTATATGCTTCAGTCTCAGAGAATGACCAGGAATATAAATAGTAGAGCTTGTGTAAATAAGGATCCTGTCCAGCTTCTTGTTAACAACGCGGGGTGGAGGGGGCGGGGGGAATTAACCAAGTCTGCTTCTAAAATTGAGATTGTTGTATCATTGCCCTGGAGAAATCTTGTTTGTGTATCTCCTCGCCCACATGTATCATGTTTTTGCCTCCTAGCAATACTTTTACTATTCCAAGAGAAAACTGAGAATGCTAAACCAAAAAAATATTCTCTTCATGATGCATTTGTTCTTTGTTTTCATGCCTGTCTTTTTTTGATAAATAAATTTTATTGAAAAAGAGAAAAGGATAATGATACCCTCACAACTTAAATAGGAATACAATTGCCTTGATATATAGATAAAAGCTTAACCCCCTGATTTGCTAGCTTATCGGCCTCCACATTTTTCTCCTAGAATACATGCGAGAAAGAACAACCGATTTCAAAAGAAGTTTCCTTAATTTCATAAACCAAGTTCTACATACTCCAGGATTGACATTCCTTGTCTTGCCCCCAACCAATAACCACTGTTGAATCCCCCTTAATAATGCACCCAACAATATCCATCTTCTTTAGTTCCCTTAACCCCATGAGCATGGTCAATGTTTTGGATTTTGTTGAGTTACATATACCAAGCGGCTCACATAACATTCTAGAAATGCCACCAATATGATCGCGAAAAAAAATCCAAATCCTGCGGGTCCTAGATTTCCTTTGGATGCCCCATCAAAATTAAGTTTCAAGAACCCATATGGTGGGGGATTCCAATCAACCAACTGTGGCATAGGAGAGATCGTCTCTGAGCAAGATAAAGCAGTTACCCAATCTCTTAAAAATTCCGAGAGAAAAAGGGCTTTGAACTCCATCTTAGCTAACATCCAACCTCCCATCTCCCTAATGATGGTCTCAATCACCTCCCCAAAACTTTTGATTTTGTCATTGAAAATTCAGTTGTTACTCTCCTTCCAAATACCCCAAAGAATAGCATGGATTAGACATTCCCCAAATAACTTGCTTTTATCATTGGACCCATATGTCCACCAAGAGTTAAATAACTATGAGGTCAATTCCGGCATAATCCAATTGACTCCCATGCGAAAGAGAAAATGGCTCCATACCTTATATGTGAAAGGACAATGAAGAAAAATGTGATGACCCGATTCATTGTTTCTTTTGCAAAGATAGCATCATTGAGGTGAAAGGTGCATGAAAGGTCTCTGTTTTTTAAACATATCCATTGTGTTAATGCGACCCAAAACCACGGTCCAAGAAAAACTTTCACTTTAGGCAGAATCGCGCTTCCAAACCATACGATGTGGAAAGGATTCCATCTCCAATTTGGAGTTGGATAAAGCATTGAAGAAAGATTTGGAAGAAAGCTTCCCAGAAGACATGAGGATCTAAATCCTCTTATCCATGGCCCATTTTGAAAGAAACATATCCTGAAATAAATCTATGATGGAGGTGACAATCAAAGCCTCCTGATCGAATAAGTCTCTAGTGAAGAGGAGATTCCAGGGTGGGCATCAATGGAGTGAAGCATGATGTCAGCCACCATAGAATCTTTCTAGGGAGAGAGGCAAAGCAAATGTGGGTAAAGAGAAGTAAGCATGGATTCACCCCACCATATATCCTTCCAAAACTTAATGTTTCTCCCATTACAAAGAATAAATTTGGTAAATGGCATGAAAAAAGGATATATATGTAAAATATTTTTCCAAAGGATAGAAGCACAGGCAGGGGGGGAGGGGGCACAATCCCACCCATTAGGGTGTAAATCATATTTGTGTGAAATTGTGGAATGCCATAAAGTGTCTCTCCATCGAAAATCTCCATAACCATTTACCCATCAGTGCCCTGTTTCTTGCTTGTATATTTCCGATTCCCAGTCCACCCTTAGTTTTAGGGAGACATACTTGTTTCCAATTGACCAAATGATCATTTTTCTCAGATCCTTCCTCCCACAAGAAATCCCTTTGGATTTTTTTCACTTGATGGACAATCTTTAAAGGCATCTTGATCAGAGTAATGCTGCACCCCCAATGATATATATGCTTTCTTTCAACCCGCCAATCTACACTGAATCCTTTGAATGACCGGGTCCTAAAAGGATATAGAGAAATGAACTCCACCTAAAGGCAATCCCTAGTATTTTATAGGCCAATCTTCTGTTTTGCATCCTAACAATTAAGCATAGTATTGTAACATATTCTCTTCCACTTCGATCCCTGCTAGTGTTGTTTTTGCCAAATTAATTTTAAGGCTCGATATGGTTTCAAAGATATTGAGTATAACCAACAAGTTCTCAACTTGGGCTTCATCCGCCTTTAAAAAGCACATCGTGTCGTCAGCAAACTGTAGGTGGTTTACAGAAAAACCCTCATTTCCAATAGTAAAGCCTTTGATGATCCCCCTTTCTTTTGCTCTGTTCATTAATATACTAAGTGTGTCCACCACGAGTGTGAAAAGAAAAGGGGATAACGGGTCTCCCTGTTAAATGTCTCTGATGATTTGAAGAAACCTTTCAAGGTGCCATTAACAATGATATAAAAATGAGGATGATCAAGGCAGCCCAAAATCTACCGAATCCATCTTCCCCCAAAACCTTTCATATGTAGAGCCCATTTGAAGAAATCTCAATCCACTCTATCATAGGCTTTTTCAAAGTCAATTGTGCACACTAAGCTAGGATCTTTTGCTTTTTTCCTTCCATCCACGCATTCGCTGGCAATCAATATTCCATCCAAAATCTTTTTTTTTTTGTACAAAAGCACTTTGGGTATTATGAACTATCCCCTCCGTGACTTCCTTAAGCCTTAGGGATAATACCTTTGCAATAATTTTGTACAAACTACCGATCAAACTGATAGGTTTAAAATCTGATAGTTTTTTTTGTTTCATTTTTCCTTGGAAGCAACACAAGAAAAGTCGCATTTGCCCCTTTACAAACGACACCATTTGAATAGAACTCCTCAAATACCTTCATGATATCATCTTGTATGATATCCCAACATTCTTGAAAGAATAGCATTGAGAACCCATTTGGCCCAGGAGACTTGTCTTTCTCTATACCAAACACTGCTTTCCTTACCTCCTCCACTGAAAAAGGTTTTTCCAAATTTCGGGCCATTTCTTGATTGATGCAGGATGAGAAAAGACTATTGACTAGTGTTATCTAGATTCTAGAAGGAATGTTAGAATTGTATGTAAACGAAAGCTGTAGTTCTCAATTTTTATCTCCATTTGTGGATATGCTTTGATGGGCCTACTGTTGACAAATTAACCAACTCTCCCAAAACCTTAAGGCGTTAGGAGATATAGAAATTAATATACTTTAACACCCCCCCTCAAGAGGAACACTATTCTCTCCTGGGAACACACTTGGAGAGCTAGGCATGGGTCCACACAATGCATACACACACGTACAACACTACATCCAGGAAAATACTTCCACCGGGATTTGAACTCACGACCAAACCTGCTTTGATACCATGTTGACAGTAAATTAACCAACTCTCCTAATACCTTAAGGTGTTAGGAGATACAAAAATTAATATACTTCAACAAGCTACGAAGATGCCAAACTTCTTTATTTTTCTTTTCCATTTTCAGGGCATTTTTGTCAGTGATCTTTAATTGAATGATTGACGACTTCTTTGGTACCAAGGAAGAGGATTAATGACTTTACTAGTTGCTATATGCCATCTTTTTGTTTTATCTAATGGAAATTTCATCTTAAAGGTGAGGAGATGCCTCTGGGTAGATCATCTTCCAGCAACAGTGATCTTCATTTTGAATTAGGACAAGGTACTCCAACATATCCAGAAGGCCCAGCAGGGGTTTTACAAGAAATTGCAATGAAGTGTGGAACCAAGGTATTAAAGAAGGATTTGGTGTGACACAAAAGCTATAGCCTGATTTTCTGTTTCCAGTTTCTCCTTTTCATATGTTTTTTTCTAAGTTTCTTTTTCATGTCTCTTACAATTACTTGTAGGTGGAATTCAGGCCAGCATTGGTTGCTAGCACAGAATTGCAGTTCTCCATTGAGGTTGTTTATTAATTCTTTGTAATTTCTTTGTGTGTGTAGTCTGAGTAATATAGAAAATAATAACCATCTGTTAATAGGAGATGTGGACATATAGCGCACTCTGATGGATCCAAATTAGGAGATCTAATTGGACAAAACTTATTCTGATTTGATGACTATTGGTATTTAATCCATGGACCTTTTCTTCGTACTGATTACCATTGTTTTTCAACCATCAAAAATATTTTGATTCATTGGATGTTAGGATTATCAACACATGTTTATTTCTGACTTGGGAGATGGAAATCCTTTGCTGGGATTTACTGAATTCCCCACAAAAACACTCTCTTACCCCCTGTTGTGTTTGTCGACCGTAATTATCATTGGCAGTACTAATATAGAAAAATGATTTAGTTATTGTTTGCTTCGGAAGTGCACAGGTTATGGTTTTTTTCCATTTTGTCAATCCTGTTCTCCTCCTCCCATGAGATGCTATTCAATCCTTTATGTTTTTTATGATGATAGTACCATGGTTATGATTATGTTTTTTGGTTCTGGGACTACTCCTTTGAAGGTTATACATACATACATACTTATGTAGTCACATATTTATATACACACATATGTACTTATTTGTACTTATGTACACATATTTATAAATATGTCCATAAATCTTTTTTGGCAGATGTTTGATTGGATCCTAACATGTTAGGTTCAACTACAGCTTAACTTTTAGTTCGTTTGTTAGTAAGATAATAAATGGAACTCTACTATTCTGTATTGCAGATGAGACCATGGGATAAGGCTGTTTGTTGTTGTTGTTGTTGTTGTACCATGGGAATAGTCTTGTATAGTTGTATGTGGTTCAATTAAATGACATGGTATATTCATTTATTCTCATTTGTAGGAAATCACATACTTGATTCGATTTATGTGTTTGTTGCTTTTGTAGGTATGGTTCTCTGGGGAAAAAATTGGTGAAGGAATTGGTAACACGAGGAAGGAAGCTCAGCGTCAGGCCGCAGAGTGCTCCCTTAGGAATTTGGCCAGTAAGAAACAACTTACTTTATATATATATATATATATTGCTTGCTATCCACTCGGCAAGTCCTTTCATGATTTTTGTACTTAGTACAGTGAAAGGCAATGTCTTGTCTCATTAATCATTATGCATTAGTTTTTCTAATAGCTTTTCATCTTATTCAGTATTCTATGCGAATTTGAAAGCTTCTCACCCCAAGGCTTGTTGTCAACTTAGATTCAATTGAATTTATGACTTGATTTCTATTTTCAATGGTGCATCCACTACCTTACCTAATATTTACTTGCTTTTAAGTTATATTCCACCAGACATAATCGATTCCCAATAAAAAATGAAGAAGAAAGGAAAGACCTCACTCCACCGGACAATAAGGCCATATAAAGCCATGTCTTAACTTTTTCTTTGTTTACCAAACAGAACGTTGTTATGTTTAGCCAGGTGATATGTCACGGTGCTGACATGTGAGTTAACATGACTGGTGCTGCCTTTTTTTTTCTTGACATATTTAACCTTTTAATTTCAGTTATAGCAGGCTTATCATGCATCTCTGACATAGTATGTCTTAACACTCTTTATTCATGCCCAACACTTTGGAACATGCTCATTGTTAGAGTAATTAGGATATTTTCTTTTTGTTTTATTCCTTTTTCTGTTTTCTATCCTTATCCTTCCATTGTAACCACCTCTGACGTGGATTCTATCTAGAACATTCTGTACTTGTTATATATTGAATGGATTACTCCATCACCGGTGTGGAGCTCATTTTATCTCTTATCAAATATTCTTTATGGTATCAGAGCCCCATCGACTAACGTCTAGAACATTCTGTGGCTTCTGCTCCTGCTCAGTCATCCTTCATGTTCCCTTCATCTCTTCCAACCTCATATCTGTGCATAAGTTTGTTTCTGATAATAACTGTTTACTCATCTTTGATTCCTCTGGTTTTGAGATTCAGGACTCCTCCACGAGGAAAGTTCTCCATAGAGGCCCCTGTAAAGATGGTCTGTATCCCTTTCCCAGTGCTGCTTCGGTTTCTACTGCTCCATCTCCAATTTCATTCAGCTGCGGCATGGTCACTCTCGTTTGGCACGGACACTCTCGTTTGGCACAACCGGCTTGGTCATTCTTCTTCTACTACTCTTTCGTCTATTTTTCGTTTACTTAGGTTATCATCCCATGGTGTATCTTCTTTTACTTGTAAGAACTATGCCATGGCCAAGAGTCATCAGCTTCCTTTTGTAAAAAGTACTACATTGTCACTACATCCTTTGGATTTACTACACAGTGATGTCTGGGGTCCTTCTCCTATACCTTTAATCTCTGGTTTAGGGTTCTATGTTATTTTTATCGATGCCTTCTCTCGGTTTACATGGATCTATCCTATTGCACACAAATCCGATGTGTTTTCTGTTTTTTGTAAATTCAAATCTTTCGTTGAAAATTTGTTCTCTCGCTCGATAAAGGTTCTTCGTTCTGATGGGGGTGGGGAATACACCAATTTTGTTTTTGAATTTTTTTTATCTGATAATGGCATCCTCCACCAAGTATCATGTCCATATACGCCTGAACAAAATGGTGTTGCTCAGCGCAAACACTGGCACATCATTAATACCACTGTTGCTCTACTGACCACGGCCTCTATGCCCCTGAAATTTTGGGCTGATGCTGTTTGCACAACCACTTTTCTTATTAATAGATTCCCATCTCCTTTGCTTCATAACAAGTCTCCCTTTGAACTTCTCTTCCAAACTCCTCCGGATTATAATTTTTTATGTGTTTTTGGCTGTCAATGTTTCCCTTGGCTCCGCCCATATTCCAACTCTAAGCTACAACCCCGTTCCGTCCCTTGTGTTTTTCTTGGTTACTGTTCTTGTTTTAAGGGATACTGCTGCCTTGATCCCACCACAGGCAAAGTCTATACTTCCCGTCACGTGCTCTTCCATGAATCTGTTTTTCCACTTTCTTCAACATCTTCTTCTTCTTCTCATATTCCCTCTCCTCCTGTCATTGGCTTGGATCCCACTCTTCCCGTGTCTCCGCTTACCTCATCTTCTACTTTAAATCCTTCTTCTCACCCGCCTTCTACTCATTCCCCTCAACCTACACCATCAGTTGGTCTTCCACTAGCCACTCCTACATCTTCTATTCCATCTCCACCCACTTTCCCTCCTATTTGTTCTACTTCTTCTCAATCTCCTACCCACCCTCCTCTTAGCCATCATCCTATGCTTACCCGAAGCAAGGTTGGTATATTCAAACCTCATCAACCTCTTTTTTTATTTGTTACCTCCTCCCCTGCCACTTCCCCTCATTCTCTATTGTCGGCTCTCATTGGACTACAATCCTTTTCTGAGGTTGCTTGTTACTTTCAGTGGCAGGCTGCCATGACTGAAGAATTTAATGCCTTAACGGCTCAAGGCACTTGAAGTTTGGTGCCTCCTCCAGCAGATAAAAACATCATAAGCTGTCGTTGGATTTACAAAATCAAGCATGCTGCTGATGGCTCTATCGCTCGTTATAAAGCACGGCTTGTCGCTAAAGTTTATCTTCAACAAGCGGGTGTCGATTTTCAGGAGACTTTCAGCCCTGTCATCAAAGTTTCTACAGTTCATTTAATCTTATCATTAGCTTTTCACATCAACTGGGAACTTCATCAACTTGACGTTCGAAATGCTTTTCTCCACGGTGTTATCTTGGAAGAATTATACATGCAGCAACCTCAAGGCTATGTTGATTCGAACTTTCCGAATCATATGTGTCGCCTTCACAAAGCCATTTATGGCCTAAAACAGGCTCCAAGGGCGTGGTATGATAGGTTCTCTAGGTTTCTCTCGACACAAGGTTTCTCCATGTGTCAACCTGACACTTCTTTGTTCGTTCGGCATGCTGGTTCCATTACTTTACTCCTCATCTATGTTGATGATATTATCATCACTGGGAACAACCCTTCTTTTGTCCAAACACTGCTGGCTGCTCTCAACAACTAGTTTGCTTTGAAGCTTCTTGGTCCTCTTCATCATTTTCTTGGGATCGAATTTCTTCGTCATGCCTCCACGTTGTTCCTCACTCAAGAGACTTATGCATGTTCAATTCTTCGGCGCGCTGGTATGGATCAATGCAAGGCCGTTGCTACTCCCATGGTGACCAAACTTGTCTTAGCTGATCATGATCCATTATTTTTTGATCCTTCATTGTTTCAGAGTATAGTAGGTGCACTCCAATACCTGACCATCACCAGGCCAGATATCTCATTTGCTATGAACACCGTCTGCAAACATATGCATGCCTCTCACGTCTCGCACTTTCAAGCTGTTAAACGTCTCCTTCGTTACATTCAAGGGACTGTTTTGTTTGGTCTCCACTTCACTACTGGCCCTCTCTCTCCAAGCTTATTCCGACACTGATTGGGCCAGTGATCCTTCTGTTTGCAAATCCACAATAGGATACTATGTTTTTCTTGGTCACAATCCCATTATCTGGAGTGCCAAAAAGCAACCTACATTTGCTCACTCATCCACCGAATCGGAGTATCACTCCCTTGCATCTACGGGTACTGAATTGTCTTGGCTTTGTATGCTTCTTAAAGAACTTTGGATTCCTCTACAAGACACTCCAACCATTTGGTGCAACAATATCTCTGCGATTTCTTTAGCGTCCGACCCGGTTTTTCACGCCCGCACCAAACATATTGAAATCAACTGCCACTTTATTCAGGAACGCGTTCTATGCGATGAGATTCACATACAACACATTCCTTCCTCTGCTCAGCCAGCTGATATTTTTACTAAACTGAGCTCTGCCCATCATTTCTGCTCATTACGTAGCAAGCTGATGGTGTGTTCACCCCATCATCTTGAGGGGGGATGTTAGAGTAATTAGGATATTTTCTTTTTGTTTTATCCCTTTTTTGTTTTCCGTCCTTATCCTTCCATTGTAACCACCTCTGACGTGGATTCTATCTAGAACATTCTGTACTCGTTATATATTGAATGGATTACTTCATCATCAGTGTGGAGCTCATATGATCTCTTATCAAATATTCTTTACTCCTGTCCAGGTTTCCTTGTTTTTATTTATTAACTGCTTTAAGGGATCAAAAGCATATTTTCTTTATATTGCTTCCTCTCGTCTCTTGTACTATGGAGGGTCATATGTATGCATGTTTGCCTTATATTGCTTTCTTTGGTCTCTTGTTTGATCTTGCCTGTTAGATATCAACATTTATCTTCATTCTTCTTATGATTCTGACCACCCAGGACATTGTTATTGCAGATAAATATCTATCCCATGTTAGGCCTGATCCTAACTCTATGCATGGGGATTTGAACAAGTTTTCTCATGCAAATGAGAATGGTTATTTGAGTGATACAAATTCTTTTGGGTATCCTCCATTCCCCAAGGAGGATTCTGGGGCATTTTCAACAACGTCGGAGCCATCCAGGTTTCTAGACCCAAGGCTAGAGGGCTCTAAGAAGTCAATGGGTTCTGTTTCTGCCCTTAAAGAATTAGTGAGATGTCAAGAACTTTCTCTCTCTCTCTCTCTCTAAAGTTTATTCCTTTCCATTGTGCCTTGAAGATTGCAATGCATTGATCAATGACAAATATGGATTTGCTTTTCAGTGCATGATGGAGGGACTTAATCTAGATTTTCAAGATCAGCCTCCACCTCTAATGAGTTCAATCCAGAAAGGAGAAATATATGCACAGGTTTGCATTTTTCGTGGTTTTGTATCTAACATTCAGACAGAAATATTGAAATGCTTGTAAATTATTTGTTTCTTGTGATGTTTAGTCAATTAACTTGGTATTCATGTGCTCTTTTTGAGTGCAGTAAAATGGGTAACAATCTTTTTTTATATATTTCATGAGATAATTTAATTGGGTTCTCCATGTACTTGAATATCCAATTAAATTTGGAATTACGTTTGATTTCAAGGAGTTAAACTCTGTTTCTTGTAAATTTTTGCTGGTTCTTTCTTCTTCTTTTTTTTTCTTCAAGGGGAGTAGATTACCATCTGTAGGGAGACAAAATTGCATACCCTTGAATCTATACTGAAATATATGGCCTGCTTATATATCCAGACATTTCAGTTAGTGGGCCATCTCTTGGATGAGCTACAGCTCAAAAAGCATATTAATTGGCTACTTGAATGTCCATTATAACCAAAGACTCAAGAGCTAAAATACTGTCGTTTGATGATGAGGAATTTTCTGATCTCAACACTTATTGACTTTTGAGCCATCCCATCCAACAGGTGGATTACTGATTGAACATCTTGGATCAATTCGTAGGTGGGCCTATTATTTATAGTATGAATGGTACTAAAGTTTCATGCTTGATAGACACTAATATTTTCCTGTGGATCACTTAAATGATATTCTGAGTACAATGCTTCCTTTTGCTGGGAATGGCGTCCCTCTATTCCAATTCAGTAATCATTCTTCGGGTTGGGGACTTGTTTTAGGTTGAAATAGGAGGCCAGGTCTATGGGAAGGGAATTGGGTCAACATGGGATGAAGCTAAGGTGCAGGTATTGCATCTTCTTCTTCTTTCTTTTGCCCTTTTCCATATTTGTAGTCTGAGTAACTTGGCATTTTTTCCTCAGGCTGCTGAAGAGGCCCTCGGAAGTCTAAAATTGAGACTTGGACAGCGTACTCAGAAACGTTCAGCTTCTCCGAGGCAAGTAATTTTGCTGGTTGCTAGTTTCTTGTGGTTCTTGTTGCTTTCACTTTTGTGTAAAAGTACGGGCATGTCAGGGAATATGGATTAGTGTGTCAGGTCAGATCTAACCCAGAAATTCCTATCCGTTAAAATGTATACTTTATGGAATTTTTTGTGTATGTGTGCATGTGAGGGGGGGGGGGTTGATGGACCAGCTTCATTAAGTGATGCACCTGAAAAGGGTGAACACCAAAAGTCTGAGGATTACATGCCACTCATTTGCTTGGGGCAGATTCCTTTTACGCATAAACCCGTCTCAGGCTTGTAAAATAACAGCATGGAATCAAAATAAAAATAATCTACGTCTTTGTCCCTATGTATTTCCTTGGGGGTTCCCACAAAGCGAGAGAGAGAGAGAGAGAGAGAGAGAGAGAGAGAGAGAGAGAGAGAGA
>JAOXJP010022586.1:0-17217 GCA_025762735.1 Platanus orientalis
AATATAAATATACATAAAATAAATGTGATAATGCTCATTTTGATTATGATAATTATGTAATTTTAAGCAATTATCACATTAGAAACCCTCACCATCATTTCAAAGGTTAGAAACCCTCACCAGCATTTCAAAGATTTTGTAAATAGTTTAGACAAACATATCTAGAACAATCTAGAATAATCTAGAGGTATCCAAGAGGCTCTAAAGAGTTTTAAAGAGATCTAGAAGATTCTAGAACAATATGGATGTTTTTAATGAGTTGTAGAAGGGTCTAGAAGATAAGGGAATTTTATAGGAATATGTGGAGGCTTCTAGAAAGAACTAAGGAGTAATCTAATGACTTCCACTTAAGGAGGTGGAAGAAGGGTCTAGAAAATGTCTTGGTCATTGGATGGATGACATACGGTTAGATCCTAGGCCATTAGGAGACACTAGGGGGTCTATAAAAGGGGGAGACACCCTCATTTGTAAGCAACTCAAGAAGCTCTCAAGTCTTGTAATCATTCTTGTGTGTGAGAGAAATAACGTTATTCTTCCCTTTTCTCTTGAGTGTGTTTCTGGTTCTCTCTATACTCTAAGTGATCACTCAAACAAAAAGTAGAATTTTTAATAAAGTTCATTATATATCACCTTTTAAAGCAAACATGTAGATTTATCGGTTAAATGATTATGATCGTTAAGCTTAGTATTATAAAAATGTTAATGAATTAGACTTTACAAATCTCCTATGGTTATAGTTGGTCATAGTATCTATTATCTATATTAAAGCAAAGGGGCAACCTTTGACCCACTTTGATTGCGGCATGTCTTTGTTTTTCTTTCTTTTTTCCCTTAGTTTTCAAATTTTCATTTATATTTATTTTATCTTCACGTAACCCCCAATCCAGATGCTAGAGTCTTCTTTCCCATTTTAGTCATTCTTCTCTTCTTTTCCCTTCACTCTGCTCTCCTGCTAGTTCTTATACCTCTAATACCATCCATTCTCTCTTAATTCGGCTCTACTCTCCCCTTCATTCTTCCTTATCAAGACTTGACAAAGAACTATAGGTATTTTATTTCTCCCTCACTCCATTTTTCTCTCTTGTGAAAAACTGTCAAAAATTTAAAGCAAGCCGATAGAAACCACTAGCAACAATTGAAGCCCAAAGTCGGAAGCTAGTTGCAAACTGTAAATAGCTATGGCTCTTGTGGGGTGAACTTGATTTCTATTAATTTTCTTTCTTTTTTCTAGAGTTTTTTGTTTTTTTTTAAGAAGGAATGGAGGGAGTTCAAGTTGTGATCCTACCGCAAAAACTGAATTTGACGATTCTTTTGTGGATTTTCAACTATCCGAAGAGGTAGGATTTTTATGTTGTTTTAAGTTTTTATTTATTTTTTAACTTTCTCTTTATTTTTTTTATAGAATGTTCAGAATTAAGTGAATCCCACCTTAAAGCTTCGGCAACATGCAAGTGAAAACATTTCTTTTTTTTTATTTGAGTGTTCAACAACTTAAAAGTATTTTCATTGTGCAGAGTCAGAGTTTACAATATGATTTGACGAAGGCAAATAATGTAAATAGAGAACTAAGGATGAAGATGACTGAAAAAAAAAAAATAGAAGGAAATTGACTTCAATGCTAAGGTATGTGTTGTTCTTCCATCACTAAGCCATCACTCAACAAATAAGACCTAACTTCTTAATTTTTGCACAAACAACAAATTGATAAGGTGTTCCAAGAGCTATCGAATCTTTTTTAAAACACGAAGAACAGACAACTCAACCAACAAAGAAATTCAAGGCATACTAGAGGCTAATGAACTGTGTTATATATATATATATATATGCCAATTGATGTAAAACAATCTAGAAGCTTGTATATCTTTGTTTATATGGGTCTAAATATAAGTTGCGGAAGCAAGGACTAATTCAAAGTGAACCAAGAACTAATATTTATAAAACACCCAAACAATATAGAATTTAGAAAGACAATGAGAAAGAGGGGAAACCAAAACAGAGAATTGTAGAGTGATTAAAGAAGGACTATAGGGGGGAAATAGAGAAAAGAAGAGAATATGTTTTAGGGTTTCTGAAATTTCTGGCAAAACCATGAAATTACCAAAATACTCCTATAAACATGTCGAATTTTTACAAATAATTGCATGGTACTAGATAGGTCTAAACATGACCCCCGTGCAAAATTTTATGAATTTTTGATAAGTATATGTATATAAATCATTTAAATTTCAATATGCGGTAACATTTTGTGAATGTACCATAAAACAGGGGAAGGTTGACAACCTAGTTAAATACTAAACCTCCATTACTTGGCTATTAAGTTTCTTTCACTATCACTCAAACAAAAAGTAGAATTTCTAATAAAGTCCACTATATATCACCTTTTGAAGCAAATAGAAGCAAAAGAAACATATTATCGAAAAGGATTTCATTATGGGTACAATAATAAAATGGATCAAAGCATCTTGAAGAAAAGTTAGTGCACATAAAATGAACTCTAAACAAACATTCCCCATTTCAGAAAAAACTAGTATTCTTATTTATTTATTTATTGGTAAAGAAAAAATAAACTAGTATTTTTATGGATCATATATTTTTTATGAAATGCATACAAATACAAATGGCCTCATAAAATTGACAAAAAAGAAACCAGAACCCTTATGAATGTTTCATTAGATAGGGATGTTTGACCCCACACGACATTCTTCTACATGGGTCTTGAGTCGTTTAATCATATGTGTTTGTTAGGACTAGCTAGAATCGATGTTTGACATACGTGCTTGTGTTGCAATGCTAATTAATCTTCTTCTACGTTCAGTTTAATTAGTCAGTAATGATGAACTACAAATTCTATAGATGTTGCACTTACTTAAGATATTTCAAGTTCAATGAATAATTGCACCAAATTCCACTTTGCAACCATGTTTTTCACATAGATTCTATTTATCACTGGCTTTAGGTAAACATTACACACCAACTATGTTGGTGCTCTGTCTTGTCAAGAAAATCCAATTCAAAGCCACCCATTTTGTTTAACTCATCGCCCCAAATCAATGCAAACTCTAACCATCACTGCAACAATGATCAAAAGAACTAGTTAGAGTGAGTTGTAACCTCGATAATTTTTCAAGTGAAGATCGGTCAAGGAAAATTGAATGATCAACTAGCAAGATGACATGTTTGACAGAGACCAGTGGTTTGCAAGATTCATCGATATCAATGGACAATGTCTTGGATTATTCACATCAAGAGTCAATTGTCATCCAAATCTTAATGCATGCTTCATGATTTTACTTACATCATGTCTTTTTTATAAATTGAAATGATACAATGATAGTATATTAAACATCACTTACATGTAAAGCCCTTCAAATTTTAATTTTTTGGGTATTGCATTGTTTTTTATCATGAGTTTAAATCATCTCCAGTTTGACTGGAGATGGGTTTGAATCATCTACCCTTTAATTAAAGAGATATCATGCCAATACCAATCAATGTGTAAACAGGGAGACCTAGGATATATAAGATCACAACATGAATGATTTAGCAGATTTGGATTCATTTATATTCTACTCATGTAGTACTTCATTATATGATCTATCTGTTTAAATATCATATACATCCAAAAAGTTGTATACATTGAAGAGAGCTTGTACAGTATAGGAAGGGGTTTTGACTGATCAAAAAGAAGAATCTACTTCAACCAATATGTCCTTAGGCACGGCCATACATAACATAGAAATCACACTTAGAAAAGGTGGATAACTAGCTAAAGTAGCGGATGTTGTATCAAAATTCTTTATAGTTAAACAAATTATCTCTAATGACTCTGCAACAATTAGGAGATGGATACGACTGTTGCTTCTGGTGGCAACATTTTATTAGGTGGTGGTCTTGCTTATGGGTCAAATCAATACGTTGTAAGAAGATATATTTATATATCCATCTCATCAATATCATCGATCTCATAATTATCATACTAAATCTAACAATAGTGGTACAATAAATATACTATAAATAAGTTTATGTGTATTTATCTAAGTACCGTTGTTAGGCATCATGCCTCATACAAGATGGGTGATATCTCTCCATTCAAAGTGAAGATGATTAATGACAAAAGGTGTCTTAGTAAATACACAAGGGTTAAAGGAGGGTTCTATGATAATTACAAAATAGATATGTACCCTGTGTATTTATTCAAGTATTCTTTGTTAAGCATCATGTTGCATGATATCTCTCCAGTGAGATTAGAAATGGTTCTAAGACAATTTTTATATGCTAGTACAACATATAAGTGGGACCCTGGGACAGGAAATAACCAAAGATCCCAAGAGACCCAAACTTTAGACCTCTCGTTTTGCTCTTGTTCTTTGAGAACAACTCTATGCCCATTCTCCCTTGCACTCAAACAAAAGATATCAAACAAGGGTAATTGGACTAACAAAGGTAGAGATCTAATGCCTCTATTTTTTTTTTAAATGTTTTCTATCATCTACTTTAATAATGACATCAAATTAAAGGGGTGGAGATGCCAACTAGGTTGAGTATGAACTAAATAATCCAAGTGATTAAAATTCCCTTGATCATCTACATTATGTAATTGTTGCATTACCTTAAAAGGTTTCCACTGTTGAATATTTCAATTTTGAAAAGTAGTCATGTGAACACTTTTCAAAAGTGCCCATATGAACACATTTGCAAGGTGGGTGTGTGAACACTTATATATTTTGATTTTTTTTTAAATATATATATTTATTTGTGGAAGGGGCTTTAGGTACTTGATTCTTCATTAAGCATGTGACGCATCTAGAATCATTTATATGACGCTCCATTAAGTATGCAATATTACTTAAGTCATGTGTGATAATTCATTTAGCGTGCGATTCAAGTCCAAATGTATCTTAATAAATTAAATGTGACGACTCCAAATTTCATAGCCTTATTTAGGCGTGAAACCGAGTCATTACTAACTAGGTCCAAAAACATTCATTATAAATTTTAACTTTTTTCTTTTATCATAGATTAACATAACACGCATAATGGAATAAGAATAATCCATTCTCTAACATCATAATCTTAAAGGTGCAGTAGAAATAAACCATGGCAAAAAAACATACTATCAAATCACTAATCTCCCATCACCACAACTCGAATATAAAGTACACATCTCGAAAGTCCAACTTTAATCTCAATACATTCCAAAATGAAGGTCTAATATGGCATATAAAGTCTAGAGATAACTATAACTAATAAGAAAGAAAAACATTCACCATATGCTTTATTATCGATCTCACGGTACTCCTAATGGCGCATCTGTTCTAAACCTCCCTTATAATAAAAATGGTATGGATGGATGAGATCCACAGCTCGTAAGTAGGTATACAAAACCTATTACGAAAATTGGATGAATAAAGCACGAAAATTTTAATATAAAAATATTGAATATATCTCCATAGAAGGTACATATCAATTTTTAGTGTATAGGTATGTGCTAGTGTACATACATATTCTACTAGTCATTACAAGATCTATACACTCATCATCATAATTCATCACATAGAGATTGGACATTGCAATACACATGATTCTATTTATACATGGCATCCTTCTAACATCTACGTATGGCAATATGCTTGATTCTACCTACACATGACATTCTTCTCATATCTATATATAGCAATATGCATAATTCTACCTACACATAGCTTTCTTCTCATATCTACATATAGAAGTTTACATAGCAATATGTGTTTACAGTACCATAGTAAATATTTCATAGTTCATCTATATTAAAGATATCTAGTGTACATCTCAATGAGCATTTTTATTCATTTCTCATGCACAGATTATAGTTTTATAATATAAATATGCATATACAAATCATTTCAAAGTAGTCATGCATCATCCTTAAATAATTAGCAATCATAATAACACGTTTTCATAATGAGATATATAGATTTTTATTTTTATATTCAACAGGTTTATCATTACCTTAGTACTTTTTATTCACATTATTGTTACTTATCATAGGTTACTTATCATTCATCATATCTTCACTTATCACTTATTAGCTTCTATTGTCTTTATCTTAATATTAACTCATCACTTTTCATTAGTCGTTTAACATTAATCATTAATTGTTATAGCATTAAGTTGTACCCCAATAGGAGAATTATCATACATCTCTATTTTTCTTACATAATTTATGAACTTATGTCACATGTCAATTCATAGGGATCTCTATCAAATAATAAAACATAATGTAACTAAAAGATGTAAGGTCACTGTCAAATACAAAACACATAACCTATGTAAGGGTCTTCGACATAGCATATCATATAAACAATAAAAGATATCCGACAAAGTAAATCACATAACCCACATAAGGGTCTCCAACATAGTATATCATATATGCAATATAAGGTCTCCGATAAAACAAATCATATAACCCACATAAGGGTCTCCGACATAGCATATCATAGTTTATTCTCTTTCTCCCCAATAGTGGGGCCTTTTAATTCACTTATAATTTAGCACATTGCATTATTCTCCAATGGTAAGGACCGTCGGCATATTGAATTATAACCCCAATAGCAAGGGTCATCATTTACACTGACTTACACTTTTGTTTCACTTGTTTATATTTTATTTCACTTATACTTTAGTTCACTTGCTTACACTTTAGCACATCGTATTATTCCCCAATGGTAAGGGTCATTCGCATATTAAATTATAACCCCAATAGCAAGGGCTATTGGCATATCAAATTATAACCCCAATAGCAAGGGTCATCGGCATATTGAATTATCACTCCAATAGCAAGGGTCATCGTCATATTGAATTCTAACCCCAATAGTAAAGGTCATTGGCACATTGAATTATTACCCCAATAGTAAAGGTCATCTCATATATTTAGTCTTTATGTCTTAGTCATCCTTACTTATCATCATTTTGCTCCCCTAATTGGAGTCTTACACCAACTTATATTTTCTCTATATTCTTCTTTCTTATCCTCTTTCATTTCTCATGTCATTTAATCTTTTTAAACATTATTCATCCATAGCTGTATTACTTACTCTTATCTTTATACGGTATATTATTCAATCATAATACAATAAGCAATTATATTCACGTAATATAATTATGCTAGCAAGATCAAAAGTATGCTTGCAATTTGAGTAAATCATTCTTTAACATTATCAATGAGAGAAGTTGTATGATCCTACATATATTTTCAAATGTTTTAAAACATATACACAAGGATTCTAAGATCTTAACATGATAATCCATAGAATATCACAAATTACTATAAGTCAACATGTATTTGAAGGAATTCACCAAAGAGAACAATAAGTTTATGAAAGGGATCCAAAGGCATCCAAGAAACATGTAAATAATAAGGTAAGACATTAAGAAACATTTTATCAAACATGTAAAGTGCAAGAATTATGAAAATTCATAGAAAATCATAGAGCAAAATCCAATCTTCACAATTTCAAAGCATATTTTACTTGAATCATTCCATATAGCTTCCTAAGCAATTTATACACAACAATATGCTAGTAGCATTACACGGAGATTAACATGTTTTATAGTTATCTTCTAGTATCATCTCTAACTAACATATTTAAAAGATGTTCATCACTAACTCAAGTAAGCATACTAGTCATGGTAAATCAAGCAAATCATCCATTAATATTTTTCATAAAAACTATAGAGTCATAGAATCTTAGTTTACAAGCATTCACAGTATGAGAGATTCATCATTTCAAAGAAATGCATATAAATAACATAAAAATTCATTTTTTCCCCATAGTATAAAATAGGGATTTTTAAGATCCTAACATGAAATGGTAAAATCTCATCACAAATTACTACAGTAGGTAGGGTTTCTAAGATCCTAGCAAATAGGGTTCACAAACATATGAGAGAAAACAATCATAGAGTTAAAAATTTACCATTACAAGACTTCTAGAAACCTAAAAACAAAAATAAAAAATGGAATAAGTTTTGTATAAATACTTACCCAAGCATGTTTTCCTATTTTCCAATGATATCTTAGAGAAGAACCTCCTTGTCATTTCCTCTATTCTCTATAAAAATGATATATAACTAGTGTAAATTAGATTAAACATGAAGATCTCATAAGAAAATGAGTTAACCTTGAAGATTTTTAGCGTTGAGAGTGAAACTTACCCAATTGGGGAAGAACCTTTTTCTTACTCAAGAATTTTCCTAATTCTCTCTAAGTATTTCTCTCTTTGTTTTAATGAAGAAAAATGACCAAAATGATGTTTAAATAAGGTTTGAATTACCATAGACTAGTTCCCACATGTGTGGGGGTCAAATAAGAGCAAGTCACGTAAAAAAATTGCATAAAAATATAATTTTTAGGACCTTTCAGCATTATTGGGTGTGTCGTGATGGATCACAAGTTCTATAATCGATCACAGATCAGTCGAGGACCACACTGCTTCATTCGTGATCGATCAGGCCAAAAACATGGTTTCGTGATCAATCACGAGATCCTTGATCGATCACGGTGTGATTGATCATGAGATCCTTAATCGATCGGAATTGCCAAAAAATTATGCACAAACACTCTTCGATAAATCGACCATAACTTTCTCTACATAACTATAAATTATAAATTGTTTGATGCATTAGAAAATAGACTCAAATACCTTTCCCAAATGGTATGGTTCATACCTTAGTTCACTCAGAATTGGTGTCAGTGGACCTAGGAAGTTACCCCAAATACACAATTATGATAACTTTCAAATTTGATAAATTTGAAGCCCAACTTGGGTTCAACACTTCAAGCTTGGTCCAAATGGTTCCTAAACAACTCTAAGGTCTGTTTAACATATGTGCAATGAAAATTTACCTTTCTGGGGCAAAATTATAGTTTTACCCTTCAAGTAGAATGTGGGGTGTTACACTAAATACATGGTATCTAGGTTGTTTTCACAATAACTACTAGTGCGATGGTTTTTTAACCAAGGTATATGGGTAATTGTGTAAGGTTATTAACATAAGTTGCTCTCTATATATGTATGATACTTAGAGAAAATTTTAAGTAGAAGAAAATTACATAGAAGATGCCAACAAATTGTGTGACTACTCTCAAGAAGAAAAGAGAAGATTTTTCTAAGTATAAATTAATGTTTTGCAAAAGGGTTTCAGGGTTACATCTTCTACTCTCTTGTCTTCTTCTTTCCGTATCTAGATGGACTTAAAATGGAAACTTGTTTCGTAAATTTATGGTTTTTTAGTCAGTTGTTGAACTTAAAAAGTGGCTTGTTTTGACAAGTGCAATCTGGTTTATATTTACAGAATTTGAACTACAATTTTTATTTTATTTTTTATGTTGTTTGGTTCATGTTTTCTCTACTTCATTGAGATTACAAAGGTTTATTTTGTCAAAAATTTCATAATGAGACTATACTTAAATTTGATAAAGATTTGGGCATAAGTGGAAATGATTCTTATCCAACAATTGTGCAAGTTTGTGAGTTGATTTAAGCTTAATTATGGCGTTAGCATGGAATCCCTTGTACATTTTGTGAGAGACCTTGACTATCGTCAAGAAAGCTAGTTTTTGACGCCTCCAAGTCTTAAATCAAAGTGGTGATTAAAGTGATTAATAATTAATTTTATTGGATGTGTTTTCTATATCCACCTTCTACTATGAAAGTGACGAGATAATCTATAGGCACTAAGAGAAGGAATGTGTATGAGTGACTGAGTGGGCTCCAGCTAGAATTGTTTCATGCATACAAGTGAGTTATACTCAAGTAATTAGAAGACATCAATGACATTAGCCAAACAAAGAAAGCTTATCAATTGAATGAATAATAGATAAATCAAGAATCTAAAAGACTACATAATTTGGATTCAAATTCATCCATATCTTGCTAATTTTGAAATAGGTCTTTAAGTTTTTCTTTTATGTTCAAGTCCATGGTCAATTGCTCTATATCTACTGAGTTTTAAAGCTTTAAATCCACTATCTAAATGTATCTCTTTGCATCTTAACAAAATTGGTAGAGAAGAGCTTTGAATTGACACTAAGTTCTATATTCAAAATTTTAGCACTTGGGGTCCAGATCTAGATAGTGGTAAGTTGTTTTGTGAGTGCATAAGTGGGGAAGGATGAACTGCTCTTTTGGGGACCCACTTAGCGTTTGCAATAGGAGCAACTAAGATAATCCTTGAAGGTTGAGTCCCCTTAAAGTGGAAGGAGAGTATGTGAAAGATATTTTAGGCCACATTGAAGGCCCCTTTCCAATCGTTCAAGTTTCCTATTTACCAAAAACAAAAAAAAGTTTTGTTTTCCTTTCTGAGACATAGACAGGTTTGGCACTTCATGGCATGTGACGTCTCCCTCCATTTTGATCAACCTCGTAACACAACCTTTCTCTGTAACTCGTTTGTGGCAAGTAGTGGCTACTACCACTTAAAACTCATTATGATGGCTTGTTAGGTACAAAAAGGTGATGGTTCAAGCATAACTTGCTCTACAGCTGACCAACTTCTATTATTTTAGGTGGGGCTTTCATCACTTTACGTGACCATCAAAGGATGGAGGGTTGTGTGATGTTCATTCCTCAAGTACTAGTTCTATGCAACACAAAATATATGGCTCCTCTGTAAATAGGATAATGAGAATAAAGTTCAGATAAAGCTTGAATCACTGTGCTATGATCTTCACGTGTAATCATCTCATTTTCTTATCCTGGTCGTTAAACTTATGTTAATGTTCTACACATTTTTTTGGTTGACACATGGCAACAAAAGTGAAAATGTTAAGTTGGGGCTTTTAATTTTTTCACCACTTGTTGATCACCAAAATTTATAGAATGTTAATAGAAGTTTAATGATCAGGAGAAGATCCAAAGTGTGCATTAGGTAGTACCTAGTCTTTGCCTGTGGTGCCTTACCAATTGGTCTACCCTAAGAACTACCATATATAGAACCGGTCAAAGATGAACAACTGGAACAACCCCTTTGGTTGTTGGTAAACCGGTTCAACTCACAAAAGCAATTTAATATATTAAGAAAATGAGCATGTAAAAATAGTTGTTGGATGGGAAAGGATCTTCTACTCCCAACTTTGCTTCTCCCCTCATGTCCCACACCATAGGTTGACAAGTGATGTTTTTTGAGAATAATCGTATTTGATCAAAAAGTGTTTATGAAGCTCTGTAAATGTGCCATAGATTGATACATGATGTGTTTTTGAATTTGGTGCCTCTTTTTAAACACTTGCTTTTTCAATTGAGCACTTTTTTTTTACTATTTTAACCCAAAAACACCCTGTGTCAGTCTACAGTGTGCTCACAGAGACTCAATGACACTTTTTCATCACAAAACATTTGTTTTGGATTTTTTTTGAATTTTATGCCTCTTTTTAAGTACGTAATTTTTCATTTGAATACTTTTTTATGGTTGTAACCCTATACCCCCCCCCCCTTTTGTGTGGGGAGAAGGGGGGGGAGACAAATTTGCAAGTAGAATATCATTTCCCTTGTTGGATTTTTTGCCTTTCTTTTTTCTTTTCCCCTATCTCTTTTTTCCCATTGGAACGGAGAATTTGAAATAAATGGAGAGAGAGATACAACTAGAGAGGTATAAATACTTGATTGAAGGTCATTATGCAGTGCTGATGTTTAAAGGTATTTGCCTAATGGTGGTCCCATAATTCTGGGGTGTTGAGAGGGGTAGATAAGAAACAAATCTAATATTTGGTTTTTTGCATAAAATGACTACTAATCAGGCTTGAACCCACGTTTTCACATTGGACAGCCCAAGCCACAATCATTGCACTGAAGCAATGACTTCCTACAGAGATATTTGGTTGTGTTTCACTTTTGGGTATTTAAGCTTAAAGGAGAACTATAATTAAGCGAGAACTGAAAACCATAAGTAATGTGAAAGCAATAAGTGGAAAGTAAAGCTCATCAAACCCTTGAGAAACAAGAAGCAAGAGACGATTAAAAATTGTTGAAAACGAGTAGGCAGCAATTAGGAAGTGATTGGGAAAGTAAGTAAAGTGCAATTTAGAAGTAACTTCCAACCGTTAGAAAAAATATATATATTATAAATTAACTAAGAGATAAAATGAAAATAATAGTTGAGTAAGTGATTACTTATAAGAAGTAAATAACAAAGAATCTACAAGCAATAAGTACAACTAAAATAGTTGATTTATTTTTTATAGAGAACTAAAATAGTTGATTACTAACAAGAAATAAATAACAACAAATTATTATCAATAAATACAACTATAATAAAGTAAACTCAATAAAATAATAAACAAACCTAAAAGCTTTACTAAACAAGTATCAAAAAATCATAATATATAAATCAAAATGCAATTCACTTTTGTTATTAGTATGACTAGTCATACCTTACAAAAGGTTTTTTTTTGTAGATAACAAGTCATCTTAGAGTCAAAGTATTAGACTATAAAAGGACCTTGCATTAAAAACATTGAATTTGAATGTTTTTTATTGGATTTGAATAAAATAATATAAATAGCACTAAATCTTTTTCTTCAATAAAATCAATATAAAACCTCATAGAAAAATATTTGATTCAATACCAATAATATAGGGTTTATGTTAAATAAAATAAAATTTCAAATCTTAGATATTTTCATAGTTGATTTATAGACATTTCACTCATGTAAAGGTTTTCATTCACTTCATCCATCATTTTACTGTGTTTATCAAATTTAGAAAACGTGTTTCCCACCACTTAGAAAAGCATAATTGAATTAACTTTCCAAATGAGCTTCTCACTTTATACCAAGCTTTCCCGCAACTATGAGAATAACACAAGTTGTAACTGATTCTTTTTCTCTTTACTTAAGAATTGTTATTTGTTCATAGAAGGGAAAAAGTGGGGTAAACTGTTTTGTTGATTATAGTTATCGAGATCTACATAATCAATTGTTACATTATCATGAAAACCCCTTACCATCGGCACTCAATTGTTGAACGTTAGTCAACAGTGTCATGTGATTTACAATTTTTTTTTTAAATCCGAATTTACCCCTTTTACATATGACATTTTCTTAGTATGAAAATGTCTTTGAGGCATGTAAAGACAAAATTGCCCCTAAATATGATCACACCCCCTCACATAAAAAATATTCCAAATCAGCGACCGTGCACGCACTTGATCAACGCCCACCGAAGGGTCTGATGCTTGATCAATGACCATTGAAAGGCATGATCCATGATCAATGCCCACCGAATGCCCTAATCCTTGATTAACCACCACTGAAGGGCCTGATCCTTGATCAACGACTACCAAAAGGTATAATCCTTGATCAACCACCACTAAATGGCTAAATCCTTAATCAATGTCCACCAAATGGTCTGATACTTGATCAACCATTATTGAATAGCCTAACCCTTGATCAACCACCATCAAAAGGTTTGATCCTTGATCAACCACCACTGAATGTCTTGATCATTGATCAATGATCACCGAAAGGCCTGATCATTGATCAATCACCATTGAATAGCCTAACCCTTTATCAATCACCACCAAAAGGTCTGATCCTTGATCAACCACCATCTAATGGCTTAATCCTTGATCAATGACCACTGAATGGCTTGATCCTTGATCAACTACCTTTGAATGGCCTAATCCTTGATCAACCACCATTGAATGGCCTAACCCTTTATCAATGACGACCAAAAGGTTTGATCCTTGATCAACCACCACCAAATGTCTTGATCCTTGATCAATGATTACCAAATACCCTAATCCTTGATCAACCACCATTGAATGGATTGGTGCTTGATTATTGACATGAAAATAGGTTAATGCTTGATAAGTGATCATTCAATAAACAAAGACAATTTGTTAACAAATAATGAACTTAAGACTTAAACAGTGACCACCTGCAAATGACCTAAACAAGATATTCACAAACAACCCATCAAATTGCTATAAAATGAACTTGTGCAATAATAACCCATTAGAATTGCTATCAATGAACCTGTGCAGTAATATGAAGGGTTCCATAATATGAAATGAAACCATTCAAAGTTTATATGAAATGAACCTATGCAATAATATGAAATGAACTAATACAATAATAATCCGTCCAAATTGATATGAAATGAACTTGTATAATAATAACCCAATGAAATCAACATGTGCAATAATAACCCAATGAAAGTGCAATGAAATGAAATGAACCTGTGCGAACCATTCAAAGTTATATGAAATGAACTCGTGTAATAACTCATTATCAAATGTCTATACAATAACATGGAACAATACATTATCAAACATTTATTTATCTAAAAGAAACTATATTTTATATTAATTATCATCATCAAAACCATACAAACAAAACATCAACCACCAACACCACATATAAAGATAATATTACCACCACTAACATCAACACACACATCATAAATAAAAAAACAAAAAAATTAAGTACCACCACACCACCACCATCATATACACCACAAACACCACCACTACTACCATTAAACATAAAGTATTATCTCACAAACCACAACAAAGTATCATTAACATATCCACCCTCAAACCACATCAACTACCATTTGATGGCATTATGTTTGTTTAATGACAATTGATGGCTTGATGCTTGATCAATGACCACCAAATGGCTCGTGATCTTCATCAACAACCACCTAAGGGTTTGTTTTGAATTATCAGTATACAAATAAAAACACTCAATAAATAAATATAATGGACCTAAATAATGACCACCTATGCAATAAATGATCTAAACAAGACATTCACAAACCATATAAACTACATCATAGGAATTGATTTCTATCATAATAAGTTCAACCTATAAAATAAAGTTAAGGTTCAAACATCATATTCCAACACCACCGCCACCACCAACAAATCATAAAGTTTCCTTCCACAACCACTCTCACCTCCAACTATAAAATATTTCAAATTACTAAAACATATCATGCCAATGATTTGACAAAGAAATATGCAAAAATAAAAAACAAAGTCATATAGGTTAATCCCTTCAAGCTTTCAAATGTAATTTGAAGTCATTCCCCTTGCACTTTTAAGACTTGAATTTTTTGCATTCATCTCTCTTACTAGGATCTAAATACCTTTCACTTGTTTATATAGTTATAAATCTCCTTGACCCGTATTGTAAGAAACACACCACTCAAATAAAGAACAAATTGATTGTCCTAGCACATTATTCTTAACAATATTGATATTTATTAGTATACAAGATAAAAAAAAAAAAACTAAAAAAGAAAAAAAACTATTTCTATGACTACTAAATATACTTACCACTTTCTTTGTGCAAAAATAATACAGTTTATCAGAATTTTTGGGTGATTCAGAGGTTCATATCAAAGCCCTTCTTCCACAAAATGCTTTGTATTATTATATTTTAGAGTACGAGAGATGTTGGTGTTAGTTATTAGATGATTTTATTTCTATAGACATACTTTAACTCTGCAAATTGGCCACCACCCACTCCACCCCCAACACCGTACACCACCCACCACCATACAATATAGGCACTGCCACACACCACCCACTATATGCCACCACCTCAACCATCACATAAATTTGTAAATACAAGAACACAAAAAATAAACATTAGTACAAACTGGAAACATAAGAATACATGTAAAAACAACAAACAAAAAATTTAGATGCTTGGAGTAAATCTTTTTAGAATTTTAAACCTTAAAAAATATATATATTGGTGATCAACATTATACACCACCCCCACCACCATACAACATAGGCCACCACCCATACACACCACACCAACAACCACACCACTCACCACCATCCCGATACACCCCCACCCTTCAACACCATACACTACCACCACCACTACTAGTCACTCCAACACTATATAGCCCCCACCACCCAACACCATACACACTACATCACCAATGCCCACACCCCCACCCCGATTTTGAATCATCTCCAATCTGAATAGACATGTACCATTCCATTATCAATCAGTACATGACATGTGGCCTGACAAAGGGTGTTTTACTCAATACACACGGGTCAAGGAGGGTATTACATAAATACATAATGAATAAACACATGTGTACTTATTAATACAACCTTTGTCAGACATCGTGTCACATTGTGAGCTGAGACTGGAGTGGTACCTATCCATTCAAACTGGAGATGATGTGAACTAGGGATGCAAGTATCCGATTATCATCCAACTCCGGTTCATTTTTGTATTCGTTTAAAGCAAATACAGATATACATGTATCCGTTTCAATTAAATACCCGTTCAATTAAAAAATATCTGAACCAATTACAAATATATACATATCCATCATGGATAATATCCGAATCCGATGAAATATTCAACTAATTATCTGTATCTGATTATTATCCAATATTCGGCTAATATAATATATATATACATGCATACATATATAATGAGTGTAGACCATTGGATCAAAATGAATCCAACGTTCTACACTAAACCCTACTCTTTATCATATAAAAAGTTTTAAAATTTTTAATATCTGGATATATGTTAACCGAATATCTGATATTCGTTTATAATAATCAGATATAATTGATAAACTTAAACAAATATGAGTTCGAACGTGTCTTTCAAATATCCACTCGAATAATAATCGATTTCGGATATACATGAAAAATAAATTAGCCGAATTCGGATGTATTACTATTTGCATCTAATACGACTCATTTGCATCCCTAATGTGAACTCTCCCCACCCCAACTCCCAATACCATACACCACCACCAGCATAGACCAGTCACCCCCAACACCATTACCATAGGTAGCAACACGCACCACTAGGGGTGGGCATGGGTCGGGCTCGGGCCTGGCCATGGTAGGCCCAGGCCCGACCCTCAAATTATAGACTGGGCTCAGGCTGGGGTTTGGGCCCGACCCTCATTAATTGATCAGGCCTCGGGCCGGGCTTTGGGCCGGCCCATGAATTAAAAAAAAATAATAATGTTGAGATGTAGGTTTGAACTCTAAACGTATCCAAGGTTCAAAATTTTGATTTTGATGGATTATTCGTCATGAAGATTAATGGAAATTTCACTAGAATGCTTCGAAATATTATAAAAATTATGTAAATTTCGATGTAAACTGTTATGAAAATTTCAATCTATGTTGAGCATGATTACACACTCTGGACTAAAATAACTATATAAAGCATTTAAG
>JAOXJP010022597.1:0-17217 GCA_025762735.1 Platanus orientalis
TTTTAAAAAATCATTGATTTCACTAGGACTTGAACCCAATACTTATTGTAAAAAACCATTTTTATCAACTAAGCTATTTACTATTGAAAATTTTAAAATAATTAGTATAATATATATAATACATATATATTATGTATGTAAAAGTTCAGGCCTCGGGCCCTTGTCGGGCGTAGCTCGGGCCCTTGTTGGGCCTAGCTCGGGCAGTGGCTTTTTCGGGCCAATTTGGCGGTTAAGCTAAGGCCGGGATGGGGCCGGCCCAGCCCATGCCCATGCCCACCCCTAATGACGATGGGGGTCCTCCTAATGTATGTATGGATGTCATCTATGATTCTGTGTAAGTTTGGAATCTCCACCAATCAATAAGGTGTGACTGGAAACCTTTGTAGGGTACTCCCTAGAGGAGTCTCTAAGAACATCTAGGCACAACATAACTGAAGTATGGAGTTGGGGTTTAAAGGTTTAGTTATGGTTGAGGAAGCTATTTGGCACCCCAATCTCCCGTACAATCTATGATTATATACTAGTATTATCATCTCAAAATAAGAAAAGAAGGTTGGTGTTTAGTGTTCCAAGGGATGCCCCATTGGAGTTGCCCGAAACAGAGGGATCAAAAGCCTTCACGTGATGCTATTAAATAGCACTCGGGTCTCCTCAAGGATAACATCATATCTTTTTTGTGCTGCCACGAGCTGATGCTTAGGTGTGTGATAAAGCATTAAAGTCTTATTTGGTTTATTAATTACTGGAGTTTAACACATGAGCCATAAACCCCTATTGTGCATTCCATGGTATTTCACTATTTTTTTGGTTTCCTTAAGCTGTGTATACATTGTGAAATCCCAGTTTCCTTGCTTCACTCAACTCTCAACAAACCACCCACTTAGCCATCGCACAATGCATACATTAGGGTTGTAGGGGACTTTAGCTCCAATTCATACAATTTTTTAGGTTTTCTCACATCAATCGGGGCCCACCGGGGAGGGGGATAAGTCATAAAATAAGGACCAGACCCAAACAAGGGTGGGAAGTCCTTTAGAGGATTTTCAAGTTTCCGCACATCAATTAGGACCCACCGGGGAGGGGGAGAAGTCGCAAAATAAGGGCCGGACTAACATAGTGGTCGGCCTTCAAAGGACCGTTGGCCCTATGACGGCAGTCCTTTGAGGCCCAAGGTCCTCTAGAGGACTGCACTTGAGCAATTTCGAGGGCCATAGTCCATTGGACGACTACCGGGAGTTTTTTGGAGGCCTACACCCTTTGGGCCCCTAGGTGCACTATGAGGCCTTTAACTTTGTTCCTGTAACTTTGCCATCTGACCTCGGATTAAGGTGATTCATTTTACATTAAAAATATGCATTGATTTAGAAAATTCTTATTTCAAGGAACATTTCCAAATTTAGTCATATTGAGGGTCAAAATTGGGCTGAAAGTTAGGGGAGGAAACGATCCAAGTGAGTTGTCTGAAAATTGAATCAAACTAGCTCTATTTTTGCTCTTTGTTTTTATATTTATTTAGCATCAATTGATTACACATTAATCACATATCATTGCACATATATTCTATCATGAATTTATTTCAACATTTGTATAGAGATACAAAATTCAACATGCATTTCCACTAATCAAATGTACACACAACAATACATTGGTATTTACATCAAACTTCATCTTCTTCATGCTTCTCTAAAGGGGATACCCATGCATTCAATCAAATCCCTTTAGGGTCAAGGATTTTGGGTGAATCCATGGGCTATGCCCCCAAGATTAATATACATCATGATGAGATTTTACAAATTAACATAAGAATTACATGATACTAGAAGTTTCAAATCAAAATTGCATGAGATAGACCTAGACTAAGCAAGATGATACAAGTTCATGAATCTACACTCATTTACATGCTTCTTTTATTTTGAAAACTAAAATAATTCATGTGGAAATTAACTCAATTCTCATCAACTTAGCATGGATTCTAAAGCAAGCATGGGAGTATAATATACAAACCAATAATCATCAAGATATGAAATCATGCATGAACTACTCTAAAAAGTGAACCTAAACCCAAATTATCTTATATCTACATAACCTAAAACATGGTGATTTATATAATAATTTATATGAGAGATACTCATAATAGGGGATTGCAAGCCTCCTCCTTTGCTCTTTCCTTGTTCCCTACTCCTCTTTACATGGACCTCCTTCCTTTGGGGATTCTCTTAAGTTTAAGGTTTCTCCTCTAAACGTAGTAAAGAAATCTTTAAAGTTTGAGAGGATTTCTTTAAAGATAGTGGAAGCTTCTTCAAAGATAGTAGTTCTCTAAATTTGATAGAGAAATCTTCTAATTTGGCTACAATCTCCACAATAGAATATTCTTTGCTAAATTTGGAGTCCCCCTTACCCCTCTTTACATCATCCTTAAATAAATGAAGTAAGGTTTGAGAGTATATTTGGTCATTTGGAATGGGATTATAATTGAAAATATTTACTTGGGGTATTAGAATTCCTATTCAAGTGTATTTGGGGAAAACCAAGGAAATGAATATGCCAAGATATTCCTCCATGCTATAGGTTGTTTTAGACATTGCTTAAAACTATCATTTTTTGGAAAATGCATTATTCTCAAGTGCATGTTTGGATCAATCTTGTTTTCTCTAAAAAAAATGCATTTTCCCTAAAACCAATTATTGGCTTAGGATTTTGATCAGCAAACTTGGTGGGCTCAACCACAACATTGGTTGGAGTCCCCTAGTGGATCCTATATTCTATTTTGACTCTTCTAAATCTCCATAATTCATGAATGGAGCTAAGAAAGGATTGGGCCCTTGTTAGACCAAATTATAGTGTTGATAGAGGTCCCTTCTTTAACATACACAGCACAATTGTTGTGTGGCAAAGACAAAAGAAGCACCATAAAGATTTAATTTGATAAGGTAAGGTGCCTTTGTAACACCACGCACATGCATCACATAGTGTGAATGAGGTAAAACTGGTTTATGTGATAAATGGACTTGATTCGAAGACCTTAGAAAAACACCGTGACCTTGGAAATTAGCCCACTTGAAAGTGGGACATCATTGGTAAATAGAAGGGTTGAGTTGAATCTAATAAAACACACTGAGCCATCTCGAGCGCTCATGAAGACCAACAAACGCTCACGAGACCCTGCGAGCACTTGTGACCAAAAGTCCAGAACCTTATTTTGGGTGTCGCACAGACTGAGCACTCAGGACACCACTCAAGGAATCAAGCTAAATGACCTCGAGCTCTCACAAGGGGGTACCTCGATCGCTCACAGTTCTAAGGGAGTGCTCACCACCCCCCAGATTTTGAAAAATAAAATGGAAATTTCTCCCTATTTCACTTGAAATCTTTTTAGAATGGGCATTTTTGTACCCTGACATGTATATATCCCACTTCACATCTAATTTGGAATAAAATACATCTAAAGCACTAGAGAATAGAAGTGAGAGAGAATTGGGAGAAAGGAGCTCACCCAAGCAAGATAAGCTTCAAAGCTACTTAGATTTAGACTTGTTTAGGTAGAAATTAGAGAATTAGAGCTTAGATTCTTGTTCTATAGTAGGTTTTCATTGAATCTATACTGTTAATTGCAAAGATTGACCATTGAGGAAGGTTTAATCAAGGTTTTGAATTAGATAAAAGAAGATTGTAAGTACTCTTACAAGCTAATGTCAATTCCTCCTTTGTTTCTTAGAGATCCTTATGATTTGATGGTGAATCCTATTGTTGGAATATTTTTTATTGGAAAACCATGAGAGCCTTGCTCCAAATTGATGTTCCTGTGATTACAAGTGATCCCTATGTGAGTTGAATGCTATTTTCATCACCTATGCTTAGTTCCTTTAATGAATTCATGTTATTTATTAAAATCTGATGTGAATTGCTATGAAAATTGAATCTAAGCATGTTTTGATTTCATGATACTCTTTATTGAAAGATCCATGAAGTTTCCTTTGAAGTCTCTATGTTAGATATATAATTGACATGGATCTAAGATTGAATTGATAAGAATCCCAATGAAATTATTTATATGAAACATGATATGATTGATTTAAGTGAATCTTGTTGAATTGTCATAAAAAATGTGAATTCCTTTAAACTAACATGAAATTGAACATGAAGAAATGTCTTTGACTAAAATTAAGTATGATTAAAACTTTGATTCCACATTTGGATTATGAAATATGAAGCAATGATTGGTAATTTTGATTCATTTGAACAAAGCAAAGATCTTATGATATGAAGATCACAAGAACTACGAATTATGAAAATCTACTTGAATTAATGATTATATGTGATATATATGAATGAATTATAAGCAATTGAATATGAAAGGTGAATGTATCATGATCGGAATTTATTGAACTATAAATCCTTCTTTCATATGTCATGAGAACCCTTATGATATCCTTTGATATGTCTCAGTTATTATTGAACTTTAAAATATCATTGAACCTTTGAGTTATTGAACCGACTTTGAACCTTATTAAATTATTGAACCTTTGACAGAATTCTATGACTTAACCTTGGGTTTAAACAAGGAAGAGACTTAACATTGGGTTTAAACAAGGAAGGGACCTAGCCCCGGGTCAAAATAGAGTAGAATTCTATTTTTGATGACTTAACCTTGGGTCTAAACAATTAATGGACTTAACCTTGGATCTAGACAAGGAAGGGACCTAACCCTGAGTCAAATCAAGGAAGAACTCTATTGAACTTTGAATCATTGTACCTTTGAATATCGTTTTGGGACCTCCCATTGGGTCTAAACAATGGAGATTGAACCATTTATGGTATTAAACACTTTGAACGTCTTCAAATATTTTATGGAACATATTGACTTATGGAACCCCTTTGATCATTGTTTTGGGACCTACCATTGGGTCTCTACAATGGAAGTTATTGTTATTGACTTGACTTATGTCTTTTCTTCATATTAAATCTATTGAATCTTATTGAACACAGTTTTGAGACCTCCCATTGGGTCGCTACAATAAAGAACAATGATGGAATCTTTGAAATCTATTGATAGGTGATATAAACTAACGAATAAGACATTTGATCAAGTTTATACGTAAATATACCATGTGATATGAATGTATTCGAATCCTAATGATAAGTGAGATAACTATTGAAAGAAGTAAAATGAACATGAAAAAGTGATATATTGAAAATTTTCAAAAATGAATGATGCTACACTTACCATTACATTGTGACATTGATTATGTTTAGTTTGCTTATTTAATTGTACTCATGGATTTATATGCTATTACTTCTTATAATTTAATCTTCATATTGTTATCTATGCTCATGTTATACAAGAAAAACCTATGTGCAAGTGATGTCTTTTATCACTTAGACATGATTTGTATTTGTATTTGTTGAGCCTATTAAGCTCACCCTAATTGGCATAGGTTGTGATGGTATGTGATGGATTGATGATGCATGGAGGTGATTCATGCTAGGCGGGATTATTGGGGGTATTATGAGATGAGATAATGACTTTATATTTTAGTGCCTTATTTTTTTTATTTGGATGAATGTAATAAATGTTGTTATGATAGATCATGATGTAATAAACATATTATAGATTTGGGACTCCCACTTTTGATTGAGAGCATGTGATAAATGGTTTTTTACTTTTATGAACATGATAATGTGAATATTGACAATAGATGGTTTTGATGCAAGAGCATCATGTGTCAATTCATGGACAAATGTGTGGAAGAAGGTCAAACAATCAAGCCTTGAAGACCAAGACTCAAGATTGGGTCCCAACACCCAAGAAGGTAAAGGCATATATGTAGCTTCATAGGGTTTATGTAGTATGACCCAAGATGTGTCTCCGCACATGTTGGAACACCCCAAAATGACCCCAAGCATATGTGACCCCCCTAATAATCATAAAACAATGAAAATGTAGGTTTCACTATTTGTGATCGATCACAAACCCCGTGATTGATCACAAATAGAAAAATAGATATTTTTCGCTATTTGTGATCGATCACAAAACCCATGATCAATCACAAACAGAGAAATGAGGAACCCAAGGACTAGGACTCTTCTCCATGATCAATCATGGACATGGATCCTAAGACCCCATGATCGACCACAAAATCCATGATTGATCATGGACTAGTTGTGACTTAAAAGTGGGCCCACACCACTGAGACACTCCCATGCATGTTGTGGAGGTCATAAAAAATGACTCCATGATCGATTACAAATCCTATGATCAATCATGGCTGGGAGTTTTTGGATTTCCGCTAAAACTCCGTTTTGAATGAATGATCAGTTTCATTTGCTCATTTGAAAATATTCAAATCTAAGGATTATGAGGCTTTTCTATCCCTTGTAAAAGGAAAAGTTTTCCTTTAGAGCAACAAACTTCAAGCATACAACAGAGTATTATTTTCTTTACTAAAAAGAGCCTCCAAGGGTGAAAAACCCTCTTCTACCATTGCTTGAGCTCTAAGCTTGAAAGTTTTTAAAGACAATCTCTCTTGGTTCCTTCTCAGCTCAACTTAACTAGCATCTATTTGAGAGGTGTGGTTTGAATAGTCCTTTATGGAGACCTCTTTGTGGTTGGCCTAGCTTAAGGAACTTTAGTGCCATAGCTTAAAAAAGTGTGGGTGTATAAAGCAAACCAGCTCAACAAGGTGCACTCCCACATGTGGTAAGAGTAACAACATCAACCATCTTAGTGGTAATATTTTTTATTCTCTCTGCATTCATTTGCATATTCATTCATCCTTTATTGTTTTTCTTCCGCCAAAGATATCAGAACTTTGACTACCTCCATTAAAGACACTAGAAGTAGTGTACACTTTTTAGAGACACCGAGTGTTGTTGTGTAGTTTGCTTGTGAGCAAGCAGTTAGGTTTTGCATGTTGACCTAGGTTCTATGTGACAATCTAAAAGAAATATACCTAAGCTCGGTAATGAGCTTTAGAAGAGTGGATGTAGGCCTTCGTGCCGAACCACTATAAATCTTATGTTGTGGATTGAGTGTGTGATTGTTTGTTTCTCTATTTGTGCTCATATCTAATATTGTTCATATACTTGAGTAAGCACATTGCTGCATACACACACTTGGACTAATTTTAAGAAGATTAAAATCAATCCCAACATTGCCAAGAAATGGTAGAATAAATTTTATATCATATTCACTCCCCTCTAGGATAACTTTATAGGCATTTTAAATGGTTATTTTTTCGTTGCATAGCTATGTGAATGAATGGAACCACTATTGGATTGTGATTTATATGCTTCTTTTGTACATTACGTTGTTATGAATGGCTATGATTACATGTAAGGAATGACTTATGCTTCCGCTAAAGGTAAAGATGTTGGAATCAAGAGTTATGGTTTAATGATGATGGGCTTATGTCTTTGGTATGGCATGAGCATATGTTCACACGCTTCCACATGTTATTGAATGTAATAGACTATGATACTCTAAAACAATTATATGATTGTATATGTTATGGAATATGGATTGAGTGTCAATGTGATGCTATAAATTCGGAGCACATACATACGAGGTCCGAGTCCCGGTTCGAGGGCATTACAGCCTTTCCAAACCCAATCAATGTAGCTTATGAGGAGTTTTATTGTCCAATGCTTCATGCATGCCTAATCTAAATGACTATTTTTGACTTATTGACATTTTTTCTATTTTTTTAGTGTTCTATATATTTTTTAATGTTTTTGGTATCTTACATTTTCTATTTTTTTGGTATTTTTTAGCATCTCCCTTTGTGCCTATACGAAAAATATGAATTTAGGACTATCTCTAAGCTGGAGGGAATTGTATTTAATGACCTTCCCACAAGTCGAAAGATGGTTTGTCGACTTTCTTCAAGTAGAGAGAACATGGTTTGACAACCTTCTTTATGCTTGAAAAATAAAAAATTGACGACTTCTTCCAAGCCAGAAGGACATTGAAACTAACGGCTTCCTTCAAGCCGTAAGGTTAGTTTGCAATTAATTCACAATTATGAGAACATGGTTTGATGACTTTCTTCATACCAAGTGGATATAAAATTGACGACTTCCTCCAAGTTAGAAGGACATTGAAATTGATGGCTCCTTCAAGCCGAATTTCTTTATAGGTGAGCTAGTTCCATATAGAAAATTGAACTCATAGAGTTTGGGATGTCTTTAGATCTGCTAACTGATGATGGGTATGAAGGGTTGTATCCCCTTGGATCCTTATTTAGGAATGAACTTGGGGGAAGCCCAAGCTTTGTATGTACTTGTGACATGAATGCCACAAGATCAAGTCACACGTAATTCAATGAGGAAGGGGGAGCAACTTTCTTTTCCCTCAGGGATGAGATCCTGAAGATTTATAGATTTTGTACTCATCGAGGAAAGATTTGAATTTGGGTGTTAGACTCATAAATTGACAAATGATTGACAATGTATTGGAGGCTTAGGTTCCCTTGGATCCTTATTAGGATTTGAACTTGGGGGAAACCAAATCTTCCTACGTACCTGAAATGTGGACACCACAATCAATTCACACACAGTTCGAAAAAGGGGGAAACAACATTCTTACTTTGCTACTTGGGGGAGACTCTATCTAAGAGGGGGTGTGAGTTTTTGGTTGACTTCATCAGACCCACAAACTGATGGATGTATGATAATGAAGGGTTGGATACCATTGGATCTTTACTTGGGATTGAACTTGGAGGAAACCCAAGCTTCCTACACACTTGAATGTGGACACCACAAGATCAAGTCACACGCAGTTTGAAAAAGAGGGGTAAACAACATTCTTTTACCCTTGGAGGTTCATTCTCAAGAGAGTGTGGGTTTTGTGACTAATCTTTATGAAGCAAGTGGTTGGAGCGGATGTAGTCATGATGAGCTATATTTGATTTCAATTGAACATGGGGTTGTCATGCCAAAGATTGACTTTGAATTGAACATGGGTTTGCCATGCCAGGGATTCACTTTAAATTGAACATGGGTTTCCATATAAGGGATTGACTTTGAATTTGATTGAACACGATTTTACTCCTTAGGAGGTTGCTCAGACCGCCTAGAGATAATCATGTTAGAGATTGACTTTGAATTTGAATCGAGCATGGGATCACCATGCCAGAGATTGAATTTGAATTGAACATGGAGTTGCCATGAAAATGATTGAATTTGAATTAAACATGGGGCTTCTATGTCAAAGATTAACTTTGACTTTGATTGAACATGGGGTTTCCATGCCAGAGATTAACTTTGACTTTAATTAAACATGGGCTAGCCATGCTAGAGGTTTGACATTTGAACTTTAAATTGAATTGGACTTTCATTAAACATGGATTACTCCCTGGGGAACCATGCCAAAGATTTGACATTAACATTGATCTTTGAATTTAACATTGACTTCTCGATTTAACCTTGATTGATCTTGACTTTAACTGATTGATCTTTTGATTGAATTGACATTTATTGAATTTGACTTTGCTTTGATTGGAGGGATTGGAGAAGATTGGAGAATTGATTGGATTGGAACTTGAATGGACTCAAGGGAATGCATTGGGGTCTTGGTTGTTTGAATTTGGAATTGAATTGACTTGAATGAATGCTTTGAGGACTGAATTAACATTAAACTTGGATTGACTTGAAAGAGTGCATTGAGGAATTAAACTTGAAGGATGGACTTGAATGTATGGTGGACTTTCATTTGGTTGCATGAGCTTAAGAATGACTCATCTTGACTCCTTAACCTCCTCTAGGGAGTTGGAAAATGGTCCCTTGTTATAATGATTTCAGATTAGGACCTTGATCTTTTTTGCAAGAGTTTCCTAGAATACTAGGAGTGCTAGAGTAATCCTTGTATGTTAATGTCGGTTTGCTTACTCATGATTTTGACCCTTTTGCGTTTGACTTACTTTGATGCTTTTTCATATGCTAGACTGGATTGCAAGTTCATGGTACTTGACTAGGATAACCTTTCTAGAGTTCTTTGGTGTTCCACTTGTCATCCTTGTTCTTTGACCACATATTTTGGATTTTCATTTTTTATTTTCTTTTGTCAATTTCTTGCCCTTAATGCCCTTATGGGTCTTCCCTGAGTTTGGGTTTTTTTTTTTATATTTATTTTGTCCTTTTTATTTTCTCATGACACCTTTGCAAATCCTCTCTAAGTTTAGGTTTTGCATTATTGTTGCACCACAAGCCCCCGTTTTTTTGGTTTTCAGCCTGGTCTGTGATTATTTGATCTTACCATAGTTGAATGCTTTTACTTGTAGGTCCTTGTAGATTTTTCCACGCCCTTTCCAGATCACATATTTTATTTGTTTATTTTTTTCTCAATGCGATGAACTTGTGTTGAGATACTAAGTTGAATATATTGTCTACATCATTGTTAACCCGATATGAATCAGGGAGGACTTTATTGAGTATGACGAAACGTTATGGGTTTTCTGCTTTCATTTTCTTTAAGATATTCATTGATAAAGCCTCTTTTAAATAGAGAGCAAATGTTCATTTCATCACTTTGTTATGACTTTAACCCTATAAACTCCATTTTTATGACTACATGAATTTGGTGCACCCCTTTAATGAATGCCTAACGTCGCCCATATGCACGGTGGACACATGGCATCGAAAAAGTGACTTTTGGGGGTGATTTTCACTTTTTGATGCCATCTACCCTCCCATGCATATGGGCGGACCTTAGGCATTCATGAAGAGGGCACACCAAATCCTGGGGGTGTTTGTTCTTTATTTTTTTGATAACTATGGTATTTGTTCTTTTGAAAAACAGTTTTAACCCTATATACCTCACCTTTTGTCACTACCCGAATCTGCAAGCCATGTAGTGGGTCGGGTCCAAATCCATGACATGGGAATGACCCGCCCCAAACCCGTTTCTCATAGCGAAGAGACCAACGAGCTCAGTGTGGGTCATCAACCTTGTTACCTATTCACATCACTTTTCATAAAAATTGATTTCTTTTTTTTTTTTCACATCCATTTAAGTCCATTTAAACTAAACACGTCACAGTAGAATGATAATAATAGTCATAATCCAAAGTAAGTACAGTAGAAATAATATATGAAACCAAAACCCTAATATCCTAATAATCAAGGTAAAGGGCCTCGACATGCCCAGAATAATAGTATATACAAAATTTTCCCACGAAAGGGCTCATCCCAAAATAACCAAATATACATCTCTCATCCAAAGGTAAACTAGAAATTGAATGTTAAACTAGAGATAGAATAAATGGACTAGTTGCCTAACTCCACAATTCAACTTCGTCCCAAGGCGCAATCTAACCTGAATGCCTACTCACTTACGAATGGTGCCAATTGGGGTAAGCTTTCCGGGTTTAGCTAAATGGTATATATTTTACACAACACAAGGGAAAGCAACACAGGTATAGTAGTAGACAGAGTGATCTAAAGTAGAGGAGAAATTAGAGTACATAAATGCATGCATGAACAATAATATGTATATATCTCTATTAGAATCAAGTACGTTTATGCTCCGAAACAACTAAGAATCTAGAGCAGGACTATCCCAAAATATGCATGTACTAAAACCACAAGTCATATGTCATGTACCAACTACCATGTGCTACATAGATAAATAAATGCATGTATAGTAATAATGTATACTACAAGCCATGTTTCAAAACTCATGTGCTTTAAATACCAAACTGTCGTCAAATATCAATGGACCCATGAAGGTTCCTGATAAAATCAAATTCGAATCCAAAACCATATAATCCTCATAGGATCTCCTATAAAACCAAAACATGTAGCTCATATAGGATTTTTAACTAATCCAATGTTATATATTGGGCCACTAAGCCCATCTTCACCAATTAATGTGACCCGATGATTAGGTACCTAAAGCCATAAAGGCTAACCCACAAATAGGTCTCCGGGCCTAACAAAGGGCAACCCATGTAGGGGGTCTTCGGGGCTACGTCTAGCCAACCCATATAAAGGTCTCCAACAATTACAAAGATTGTAAACATATAGAAATCTCTAGGTATCTAGTGTCATCTTTGCCAATTAATGTGACCCAGCGATTGGATACTTGAAGCCATAAAAGCTAATCCATCTAAGGGTCTTTGCAATCATAAGGACCGTATACATGTAGAAAACCTTCGGACAACTAGTGCCATCTTCACTAATTGATGTGACTCAGCGATTGGGTACCTGAAGCCATAAAAGCTAACCAACTTAAGGGTCTCCGGGCCCGAAGGCATTTTCCCACTTTGGGGTATAGTGTGTCAAAACCCTATTTCCAAATTCGATACCAAAACTGTGATCATGTATAGTGAAATATCTACTAATTATGTCATATCTGAAAAATATTCATGTGTCCCAACTCATGAAAAATTCAAGATTGACATGCCAATGGTGGTAAAACCGAATGACTCAATGCCTCATAAACCACATAGAAAACCCAAGTAATAATCTCCATGAAAGTGCAAGATAAATCATGCTAGAAGTAATATGCTCAAGGCACCAAAATTTTCTAATGGATGCAAAGTCCAATGTATTACACATGAATTCTAAGGTCCTAGCACCGGAATAAATAGAATTGAACAATTGTTATAAGCCAACATGAATTTGAAGGAATTCACCAAAGAAGACAATAAACTCATGTAAAGAATCCAAAAACATCTAAAGACATGTAAATAGTAAGGGAAAAGAATAAAATGCATTTTATCAAACATGTAGAGTGTAAGAATTAAGGAACTCAATGGAAACCAATTGGGGAAACCTAATCTTCACCACAAGGACCCTTCCAATCCCTATAACTCAAGTAAATCAAGTTACCAAACTTCTCCACATATATTAGAAACCATCCCCACCATTCCACAAAGCCCATCACAAAAAATATAACACCATAACCCAAGAAATCATGAAAATCAATAGTGAATTTATTAACTAACATGCTCACATCAAGATACTATGATCCACACGTAAAAATCAACATTTTAAAAATGAAATAGAGGTGAATCCACCAAAATTTAGCTCACAAACAACAAATCTAAGATCCTAGGAGAAGAAAGTGAGCATAAAATGCATATCAACTCACAAACCATTTCCATGGAGATTAAAACCACAACTTTTTGCAAACATAAAGTAAAATTTCACTTCTATGAACCTATGAATGAAAAAGTGTGCTTAAACAACATATTCACTAACCAAATGCTCAAACATTTAATGCACAAGAGGATCCTCCAAAATTTCCTTGTCTTTGCCTAACCTTTCTTCCTATATGAGTAAATAAAGAAATCCATGGTTAAAGACTATAAACAAGTATAAGAAATGGTAACTCATACCTAGTGTAGGCTAGATTTAGGTTATAGCAACTTACCAATACTTGGAGAAGAAGATTCTCTCTCTTCTCCCAAGTTTTTCCAAAGTTCTTCATTCCCTCTCAAAATTTTCTCTCTTATATCATTCTAAGCCCAAAAGAGAAAAATATAGGGTTTGGGGTTGACTTACATGAGTCCCTCATGAATTAGGACAAAAACACGTGTTGGCCTAAATCTTAAGGTGGATTCTGGCCAAGCAGGAGCACTCGAGGTCCCCCCTAAGAGCGCTCGCCTGCCCTCACGAGCACTCAGGGATGCTCATGTGACTGCTCGTGTGGTCACGTGAGCATTCCCCTTGAGCGAAAACCAAAATTCTAGTTTCTAGAACTTCTAGGGTTGTGGCTATGATTGCTCACATAAAGATGCGAGCTCTCAGGGTCAACCCCCGTGACTGAGACCTCGGGTTCCCCCACTCCATAATTAGGGGTCTTATCCTTAAGTCTTCTTTTAGATCTTTGACCCTTATTGTGGGTCCCATAAGCCCTAAGGCTAGTCCTCAAGCTCATGCATACTATGGGTCTCGAAAAATGAAAATGGGTCTCAGATTCGGGTTCCCAACTTACCAAATTTAGGTACGGGATGTTACACCTTTTGTATTTGGGGACACGAGAGACAGTCAAATTAGGTGTAGCAGAACATTTCCCTTTAGTAGGGGTGGTAATTCGTGTTGGCGGGTTGGGTTCATGTTGTGTCAAGATAAGGGTATACGACTATAGGACTTAACCTAAACCCAACCCATTTATTAATCATGTTAAAATGGGTTAACCCGCTTTACAATCAACCTTAACCCGTTTATTTTGTATTGGGTTTGTCGGGTTTACAGGTTATGTGGTAATTCGGATTGGCAGGTCAAATTCTTGTCATTTCAAGTTAGGGGTATATGACTATATGGATTAACCCAAACCCAACCCATTGATTAATCGTGTTAAAGCAGGTTAACCCACTTTAACCCAAAACACGTTTACACACAACCCTATCCTACTTATTTCGTATTGGGTTTGTGTCGGGTTCACGGGTTGTATCAAGCATTGCCATCCCTACCCTTTAGTTATTTAGGTCTAAAAACACTCATTTGTTCAGTGATGAAAAAGTATCCGTGAGTTTTAGTAATAAACTATAAGTTGATGCGTGGTGTATTATGGTTAAAAAGCGTCTTAAGAAAATGTTCAATTGAAAAAGTAGGCATTCAAAAAGGAGAATGATTGTCTGTGTTTACACAGACCTCTATAAACATGCCATTCATTGACACATTATGGATTTTAAAATTTGGCATGCCTACAAAGATTTTTTCACCACAATCATTTTCTGGTCTAAAATATGAACAAACATTTAAAATTACTTTTTTTCCCTATTTTGTCTATTTATTTATATATATCCATGTAATATATATTATAAATTAAAGCAACTTGTGTTGATGTGGACATCACAGTTGCTTTAATTCCCACAATTTCTACTAAACCACATGTGTGAAACTTCTACCATATATATTCTCCATGGTCCACTACTCAATCCTTCCATATTTTTTCTTTTAAAATATCTCTTTTATCTAATGTTCCACAATTCTATCTGTAACACCCCGCACCATGACACACATATTATTTTACACATGTCACACTTAGAATGCTAACATATGTCACATAAGTTTTGTACACACTTAGAAGGGTTTTGACTCTTCTGTAGGACCTAAAAACTTATGCAACTTTAGAGACAAATGTATATAAATCTAGAAATAATAAGTAATCAAGCCATATATCATAGGAAAGGTCTTAAAGTCTATTTTGCTACCCAATAAATGGTAAGTGAATAGGAGTTTTCTAGAAGAAATTATGATCATTTTTCCAAAATGTGTCAATGTAGACAGGCATATGGATTTGGGATAACTTTCTGAGCCCATTGACATGAATCCCGAGTGAATTAGAGGATGATATATACCTTGTTGGAAAGGTATTGAAGTCTAGTTTTTAACACAATAAACACCGATCGATTCTGAGTTTTCTAGAAAGAATTATAGGCATTTTAATGCTAGGGATCGAATTTGGAAAAGCCATCCGGATTAATCCGACCGGATTGATCCGAACTTAGTGGATTAATTTGACATCTCACTGTTTTACAAGAAAAATGACCTGAAACATGTTGGATTGATTCGATTTTGCAAAAATTGAATTTTGGGGTTTAGAAAATCCCAATTTTACCCCAAAAAGGGTTCTATTTCACCTAGGGCTCTCTGAGAGCTATGTAATGGATCAAACTTGACCTAATCTAACCCAAAAACACAAAGAACAAAGGGGAAAAAGGGAAATCAAAGAAAATGCTAGGGTTTTAAGGATTTTGGATGAACAAAGCTAGGGAAGAACTTTTGATTCAATAAACTAGTAAGAAATTGTGTAATCTATCATTTTTTTACTTAGATTCTTAGTTATCTAAAGATATTGATATCATTTTTGAGAGTTTTTACAAGTTTTGAATGAGTTTTCAAGTGAATATGTTAAGAATCATTGAAAAACTTCTTAAGATTGTAAAGATTGGATTTTTATAGAGAAAAAAATAATTGTTTTCTATAAATATAAATATGATTTTGAAATCCATGAAGTATAGACTATCATATAGATCAAAGCATGTGGAAATTTGTATTGTATAAGATAGATCTTAAGAAAAGACTATTAGTATTGAAAGTATTAATAAAGTTCTATTGTTATACAATTATAGATATTAAAAAGCCATTGTATTGATATAAGAATTGTTATAGAGATCATTGTTAATGTATTGTATGGACAAGTATAGAATTTCTATAAAAAGTTTCATATAAAGTGCTTAGATGGTCCAAGAAACTCCATTGGTTTTGAATTAGTATTATACTGTATATGTTGGAGACTACATTGTTATAGTAAGAAATGTAATGAAGTGATTGTATTGATTAAAATTGATAAAGAGTTTAAGTAATACAAGTATATGGTTGAAGCCACCCTTCATCATTAAAGATGAAACATTGATGATGCTTGGCACACCTGGCTTATGGTGTGAATGACCCTTTTACCAAAGATTATATACGGTTATTATATGACTCTTCTCACCAGAGATAAAATTGGTGAATCAAGTGGCTCTTTTCACCGGAGATAAAATTGGTGAATCAAGTGGCTCTTTTCACCAGAGATAAAATTGGTGAATCACGTGACTCTTATCACCAGAGATAAAAGTGGTGAATCAAGTGGCTCTTCTCATCGGGGATAAAATTTAGTGAATCACATGGCTCTTCTCACCGGAGATAAAATTGGTGAATCAAGTGGCTCTTCTCACCAGAGACAAAATTGGTGAATCATGTAGTTCTTGCATAGGAGATAAAATAGATGTATCATGTGGCTCTTTCACCGGAGATAAAATGGTGACATTGAGATCATATTGTATTGTATTGTCATTTGCTCATCCATGCATGAGATTAAATTGTATCGTATCGTACTGTCATTATTATAGTATTGTTTACATATATAGACATTGCCATTGTACTATCAACGTACTTTCATCATCGTAATAAAAAATAATTGATGTAGAATTGTTAAAGAAATGTTTAGAAAGATTTGTAAAAAATGTTATATGTTCAAAAGTAATCTTACAACATATGTTCTAGTAAAATAGAATTGGGAAGTAATAGTGTAAAGATCGTATATTGCATTTTTATTGTCTTATCTTCATCCAACTATTATTTTACTATTTTAAATGTATCGTGTAAGTTTTGATCATACTTCTGTATAACGTTACACTTCTTCTGTTGAGTTTGTCAAACTCACTCAATTCAACACCACAGATAATGAGGAAGATGAAAGACATGGGGATTAATGATTGAACAGGG
>JAOXJP010022628.1:0-17215 GCA_025762735.1 Platanus orientalis
GGGTCGGCGTATAAATTCCAAGCCACTCACTCTTTCTCTCTCAAAGAAAAACAACTAAACCTGACGTAGTGGAAGATGCCAACTTGCTAAGTTGGTAAAGTCTGCATACATCGTACCAAAGACTTGGGTCCAAAATCGATCTTCACCTATTAATAAATTAAACACTAACATTTACCTATAAAAAAAGAAGAATAAGAAAATGATGGAATCAAAGGGATTCTAGCAATGAAAAATTAGAAAAAATATAGGAAAACTAAGAGAAAGGGAGAAGAGATGATTGCTTTGAGGGGATTAGGCCTCCTAGTATTGCTCAAACAATGTATGTAATTCCTTGATGGTTTCCTATACAACATCTACATCTTATTTATAGGGTGATTCAATCTCAATATAGAAAACTACAATTTAGCAATCATGCAAAGGCATGACGATCAAGTAAAACTATCTATGGAAATTCAATAAGCGTAACAACCAAGCAAAGCTATTTATGGGAAGCTACTAAGTGTAGTGAGCAATCAAAGGTAAATCAGAGGAGGAAAATAAGGGATCCTAACATTCCCTCACCCTTAAAAACAACATTACCCTCAAGGTTGAGCACCAAATAAGTTAGGGAATCACTCTTTGACTGTCTCATAAAGTTTCCATATGGCATCATCTTGTGGCAAGTGAGCCCATTGAATGAGAACTTTTGTGGCCGCCCGATTATTGTGTTTGAAAATCCTACGATCCAGGATGGTAGCGGGTTAAGCGCAAACTTCTCCTGTAGAAGTGATATCTGACAGGTGCTGTTGAGGGAATACATGCTCGCACAATTTCTTCTTTAGACATGAAACATGGAAAATATGATGGATCTTGGAATCATGTGGAAGGTCAAGACAATAGGCAACAGGACCAATGCGCTCCAACACTTGATATGGGCCATAGAAACATGGCAAAAGCTTCATGGATGATTGCACCTGGATAGAGATCCGTTGGTAAGGTTGTAGCCGAAGGAAAACCCAATCAACAACTTCAAATACATGTTCACTCATATGCTTATCAGCTTGATGCTTCATATTGGCCTGTGCAACAACAAGATTGTCCTTGAGAAGCCTCAAAACTTGAGTGTGGTCTTGAAGAGCATGGTCTACTTGATCTACCATCGACGAGCCTGTTGTGTAGGTTGGAATAATTGGTGGGGCTCGCCCATAAACGACTTCAAATGGAGTCATTTTGGTAGATGAATGATAAATGGTGTTATACCACCACTTTTCCCATGGAAGCCATCATACCCACTCTTTGGGCTTATCTTCGATGAAGCATTGTAAGTAGTTCTCCAAACACCAATTCACCACCTTTTTCTGTCCATCGGTTTGGGGATGGTAGGAGATGCTCATCTTCAATTGAGTGCCTTGCAACCAGAAAAACTCTTTCCATAGATTAGAAGTGAAAATTTTATCTTGATCACTTACTATTGACTGGGGAATCCAGTGTAATTTAACAATATTATCGACAAAGAGCTGAGCAATAGTTGAAGCTGTGTATGGGTGAGCGACTAGACAGAAGTGAACATACTTTGTGAGGCGATTCACCACTACCAAGATAATGGTTTTACCATGTGAAGATGGTAAGCCTTCAATAAAGTCCATCGAGATATTCGTCCAAACTTCTACGGGGATTGGTAAGGGTTGCAAGGGACCTGGGCTTGCCATTGTCTCTCATTTCTGTCGTTGACACATCTCGCATTCAACCATAAATGTTTTGATGTCTTGCTTCATCCCTTTCCAATAAAACAACTAAGAGATGCACTTGTAGGTGTGAAGGAAACCATAGCGACCTGCAATAGGGGTTGTATGTAATTCTTGTAAAACAACAAATTTGTGAGCAAAATTAGCAAACAAGATAATCCTCCCATTGTAGTGGAAATGATCCACCACCCACGAGTGATGTGGGACAGAAGAAGGATCTTGGGCCAACAATTGAGCAATCTTCTAAAGCTCAAGATTTTTCTGTTGCTCTTCTTTAATGAGCTCAAAAGTGAGCCATGTTGGTATGGTAATGGCATGGATTTCTACATGTTCTGGGATGCGAGAGAGCGCATCTTCCACCATGTTCTCAACCCCTTTCTTATAGACAATTTCATAGTCGTATCCCAGTAATTTAGTCACCCACTTCTATTGTTCCAAGGAGGAAATCCTTTGTTCCAACAAATATTTCCGGCTTCGATGATTAATTCGTATTTGGAATAGTCTACCAATTAGGTAAGGTCTCCATTTAGTGACAACATGGACAACATCAAGCATTTTTTTGTCATAGACTAACAATTTAAGGTGTAATGGTGACAACGCTTTACTAGTAAAAGCTAGTGGTCGATCGTCCTACAACAACACTGCTCCTATGCTTGCCCCTGAAGTGTCACTCTCAATAACAAAAGTTTTACTAAAATCTAGCAAGGCAAGCACCGGTGTGGTTTTCATGGCATGCTTGAGCTAAAAAAAAGCTTCTTCTACTGTATTCGTCCACCGGAAGGCATCCTTCTTGAGCAAGGAGGTTAAGGGAGCACTTATCTTGCTGTAATCGCATACAAACTTACGGTAATAACCTATCAAACCCAAAAACCCATGCAACGCCTTAATTGTCCTTAGAACTGGCCAGTCTACCATTGCCTGGATCTTAGAGGAATCTGTTACACCCTCCTTGGATACGATGTAGCTAAGGTACTCTACTTCAAATTGTGCAAAACTGCACTGAGACCTTTTCTCAAAAAGCGCATGCTCCCGAAGCAAATTAAATTCAACTCGTAAATGACAGAGATGATCTTCAATAGATGAACTATATATGAGTATAACATCAAAGAAAATTAAAACGAACTTACGTAAATAATACCGAAAAATGTCATTCATAAGACTCTGAAAAGTGAATGGTGAGCTGGTCAACCCAAAAGGCATCACCAGGAATTCATAATGGTCATCATGAGTCCGAAATGCTGTCTTTGGCACATCCTCCTCATGGACTTGGATTTGATGGTAACCCAAACGAAGATCGAGCTTGGAAAACTGTTGTGCTCCTCCCAATTCATCAAGTAATTCATTTATCGCCGGGATGGGATATTTGTCTTTAACCTTGATGCTATTTAAAGCTTGATAATCCACGCACATTCGGCAATATCCATCCTTTTTATGTACTAATAACACGGGTGACGAATAGGGGCTTACGCTAGGTCTAATGAGTTTGATCTTTCGCATCTCTTGCCCGATCCTTTCAATCTCTGTCTTCTAGAAGTAGGGGTAATGGTATGGACGTACATTGGTGGGTGCGCAACCTGACAAGAGAGGAATCCAGTGGTCTTGCGACCTTTAGGGGGAAGCCCTCTTGGGTCAGCAAAAATATCTAAAAATTCTGAGAGTAATGGCTCCAATTCTAGACTCGGTTCTTTTGTTAATGCTACATCTTTACCCCTTAATTGAAATAAGTGCCCTTGGCAGTTCTTCTTCAAAATCCATTCCATTTTGTGGCTACTAACAGTAGTGACATTGGAGCCATGTTTTCCATGAAAGGTTACTCTGTTCCCATTCAACATGAACTTCATGGTTAACTTAGAGAAATTCCAAAGTACATTGCCGAGGGTGTGCAACCATTCGATGCCTAAAACCACCTCATAATCGCCAAGTGCCAAAAAGTAAAAATCGATTCGCAACTCCTCATCCCAGGTAATCAATTTAATGTTTGAGCATTTACTTTAACATGCCAAATTTCTCCCATCAGCTAACTTCACTTCAAACTTCTCACAATGCTCCATTAGAATTGAGAGTCTGTGAGCAATACCTTCATCAATAAAGTTATTGGTGCTTTTTGTGTCAATCAATACTGTGACTAGTTAGTGTTTGAGAAGACCACTAACTCTCATGGTTTGGGGATTTGAGTATTCGGCCAAGGCATGTACTGTGTAGGTCACCTCTTCTTTATCATCAAACTCTCCTTTTGGCTTGGACTCGTCACTATCCATTTTTGACGCCGTATACCCCATCACTGGTTCAATCATTAATAGTTTCCCTTGTTTGCGCACGTGTCCTCTATGCTATTTCTCGTCGCAGTGCTAGCAAAGCTCTTTTTTCGATCATTCCTTAAGCTCATCCTAGGTCAGTTGGGTAGCTTTTCTTGTCGGGACCAAAAAAGAATTAGTCCCACCAACGACTAGCCAACTTGACATCTTGGTCATTCGATGGTTTTCTTCACTAAGCCTTTCTTCTTGCACTCTTGCGAATGAGAAGACAACAAGCCTTGACCTCTCTTCTGATATCTGGTCGAAGACACTCAATGAAGGTACCTATCAGCTATTTCTCGGACCAATCACGGGCATGGTTGGACAAACGCTCAAATTGGCCCTAATATTTGCTGACTGAAGAGGTTTGGTGGATCTTTGCTAGTTCTCCATCCACGTTTTTGAATGTGGAGGGGCCAAACCGAACAAGAAGCCCTTCCACAAACTCATTTCATGTGGGTACTCCATGACATGTCTCAAACCAGTCATACCATTGGAATGCTTCACCTTCAAGATTAATGGCTACAATCTGCACTTTGGAAGCTGAGGGCGTCCTATGGAAACGAAAAAACCCACTCCACTTTTCACACCTAACCAGATGGATCATCTTCGTCCCACCATGGAAAGTCATCTTCATGCATGGGAAGTTAGGATCATGATCTCTATGAGAATGTATAGTAAGTGGGGGTTAAAGTGCAGATGATCCTGTACTTTGCTCCTGTTTCTTGAGGGCCTGAGAGATTGATTCGTTAATAAGCTCCTTCAATTACTTCACAAACCTTGCATCAAACCACGTTTCCAGTGAAGGATCCTCTTGATGTTGTAGATTGTTTTCGAAGACCATTGTGTAAGCTATTATATAAAAAATACCACGCTCCTTTTTTTGATTGCGTGTGTAGGGTGCATATACATTTTTTACACTGGTTAAGATACCATAGAATGCAAAAACTAAGATAAGGGTTAAAATAATTTTGTACCCAAATAACAATAATCATAAATTTTCAAACTAAATAAATCTATTTTTGTACCGGAATAAAAAACAAACTTGGTTGCAGCAGATTTTCACATCCTATAGAGCGTAGCTGTACCCCAGAACAAATGCTTTGATACTAGATGATAGAATCCAAGGGATTCTAGTATTGAAAAATCATAAAAAATACAGGAAAGCTAAGAGAAAGAGAGAAGAAATAATCACTTCGAGGGGATCAGGCCTCCTAGTATTGCTCAAGCAATGTATGTAATTCTTTGATGGTTTGCCATATGGCATCTACATCTTATTTATAGGGTGATTTAATCCCAATATAGAAAACTTCAATTTAGCAATCATGTATAGGCATGAAAATCAAGCAAAACGATCTATGGAAATTCAATAAGCGTAACAACTAGGCAAAACTATCTATGGGAAACCACTAAGCATAGCAAGCAATAAAATAAATCAAAGGAGGAAAATTGGGGATCTTAACAGAAAACTAATGTAGTGGATGGCAACGCTCAGATAGGGACCGTGCCCCTTCATTGAGAAAGAAAAAAAGATCAAACCCCCCCAATGAACATTTAGACAATAGATAACCCAACTTGAGTTAGTGGGCTTGTTGTTGTTTGCACGATGATCAACTCTTACCATCTAGATGTTGCCTGAATTGGAATATTTTCTCTTCTTAGAGTCTGAGAACCCATTAGAGTTTGAACTTTCAATAAAAGATAGGGCTGATTACGACACCCTTACTGCTATCACCACCGCTGTTATTGGTGGGGCTAAAGAACCATCAAGTGGTGCCCGACTATGGTTGGAATCGTGGAGACCGGAACTGGGAGATGAAGAAGTATGGGTTCAATTTTTTTTGTGAAAGGAGAGTAAGATAAAAGGACAAAAAATGCTGAATGAAGACTCTACAAGAGAGGGTCCTAGACTTCTAGTTCTATTTTTAGAGAGTTGGTGAATGTCCATCTTCATCAAAGGTTCTAGATGAGGATGAAGGGAAGCAAAGAAGGGGTAACAATGTAGAGAGTGAGAGGCAGAAGAAAGAAGTCAAAATGGCCAAAGTCTGAAAAAAAACAGAGAGAAGAAAAGGGGGAGAAGATTACTTGAGAAGGTAGGGATGCAAATGAGCCAGATTCCATGGGGATATTAGTATATCTAAATTCGGCTAATTTATAATCGAATATTTTTTAAACAAAAGAATTTTTAATCGAATTGGATACATATAGGTTCATATTTGTATCCATTAAGTTAGTCAAATGTCGGATATGAATATGGATATATCCGATCAAACAAATTCATTAAGTTACGTTAATATATTTGTATCCGTTAGGTTAGGATAAATGTTAAAAATAATGTAACATAACCTACAATAGTATTTATAAAGTTAAACAACCTACAATATTATGATATGACTATTAATTTAAATCAGTCATTAGGTTCTCTCTCTCTCTCTCTCTCTCTCTATATATATATATATATGAACGAATATGGATATTTAGTCGGAACGTATGTATATATATTTGTATTTGGTTCATTTATAATTGGATTTTTTTTAAACAAATGAATATTTAAATGAATCAAATATATCCATGTAGGTTCATATTTTCTTTAAACAGACATGAAAATGAACCGAATACGGATAATAATTGGATACAGAAGGGAGACTTCTTACGAAAGAAAATTAAAAAAAATCAAAAAAAACAAATGAAAAAGTGACAAATGGAATGAAATGGGGGGGTGTTTCCCGCTATAGGAAATTCCCATTAACTTTAATAAATAGTATAGATTCTCATTGTTAGATATATTGTCCCTTTTCTTTAGATATCATTCCCTCTTAAATCTTTTTTTTATTTAAATTTTGTTTTATTTAAAGGTCCTTCCCCCCTCCCATTACCTAAAAAAAGTGGCTGGGATTAGGTATAAATGAATTTCATTCAAACATGTGCAAACAACATCAGCGGGTTGACGCATCAGTACTGAAAAGTGATTTACACTTTTTGGGGGTGCCCTTATCACTTTTCGGTGCTGATGTGTCCACACCCTGGCGCCGTTCACACAAAATTCATTTTCACCTATTTTTTTCTTAAAAAAAAGGAGATTCCCTCTCCACCTAAAATCTCACATCCTTAATAATTTGCTTTTTATACTAGGTCCACTCAGGATCCTCTCCTATTCCATGATTATCTTGCAACCATATGTAGTGGGTACATACTAAAGAGTCCTCTCTCCCTAAAATCTCACATTGTTAATAGTTTCCTTGAGGAAAATGTTCTGTGGTGAAAATGTCTCTATAGTGTCTATGGTGAATTTCATGTTGACACATGTTGTGTTGGGGGTTAATAAAAACATCCTAAAAATTGCTCAGTTGAAAAAAAGTAGGTGTCCAAAAAAAGACCAAATTCAACAACACATCATGTGTTAATCAATGGTACACCTAAAGTGGGATTTGGGTTTCTTTTTCTTAGTAGGGAGTGCCTTTTCAGTTACTCTTCTATGACCTCATGTTTGTAGTTAAGTTCTTTTTCCTTATCATGTTTTGTTGATGCTCGCTTACTGATATGTCCATGATTGCATTTGAATTTTGTTTTTGTTTTTGTTTTTTGGATTTCTATGCTCTTTTTATGTAATTACATCGAGGAATATTGCATATCTTTGAATTTATGTTTTATTTTGGGTTTTCAACTTTGTTTTACAGTGTTATTGATGAAACATTTTTACTCTAAGATTTTTTTGGTAGTTTTCATGTGATCTTGTGAGTTTTTTCTTCTTCTCCTTTTTTTATTTTATTTTATTGTTTATGGTATAAACTAAAAAAGTGACACAAAATCAACAATTTATTTTGTTTTGTTATATTAAAATTTCGAAGTTTAGTGTCAAATATAGGAATACGGTGATAAATGTACTATGACCTAAAAAAACTCAACATATCCCTACATTTATTTGGAATGGAATATTTGAATGCCAATTTTTTTTCAGTAACTATTTGAAAGTCAATTATCACAAGAGTATTTCTCACAGTTCTATAACTATATAATATATGGAAACATACTTGCAGAAGTAGAAATGGGGAAAAGACATAATATTTATGTTTAAATAAGGTGAGTAACATATGATATTTGAGGACATTATATGAATCTTCTTCTATTTTTTTTTTTACTTGGTGACTTTAGGTCCATAAGATGTGGCTGAAGACTATCAATAGGTAGAGAAGTTGGAGGGCACAAATATGGATATTTATTCTGCTAAAGTTTTTGTATCCATTAGGAGCATCATTAGCGATCATAGCATCCACGTTGGATTCCCTTCATCTTTATCATGTTTTATCTTATGGTTTACTACATCCTTTGCATATGGAAAACCAATATCAATACCTTATTATAAAGAAATGGATGCAACCATCGGTCATGGATGCACATGTACATAACCATGTATTTAGGCATGCATGTATCTTTTAATGCTTACGTGCATGTAATGTATATGTATAAGTGCATACATGGCAATAATAATGTAACGCTCTCAAACTTGAACTCAGATATGGGATTCGTATTCTCTCCGGATTCGGATTCGTTACCTTTCACAATCCATTAGCCAATAATAATAGTAGCCCAAACATGAGGCAATATGTCACAACCCAAATATGCGGGCCGTGAAGTGGGTCGGGGGGTTCAGATCCATGACACGGGAATGACCCGCTCCAAACCCGTTTATCATACAAGGAGACCACCGTGCTCGAAGTGAGTCATCACCCTTTTAACTATTCACATAACACTCCAAATAATAGATTTCCCTTTCAAGTTTGTCCATTAAGTCACATTCATTTAAGTCAATTTCTAACATATCACAATCACAACAGAATATTAACATCGATGAGATAATCCAAATAAGAGCAGTAGACATATATAAACATCATGTTTAAAGAATCTCATAAACATCCAACATAAAATGGCCTAAACCTGCCTATAAAGTATATATAAGTCTTACCCACAAAGGAGCCCATCTTAATTAAACAAAGTACTAAATAAGACATATCTCTGAAAAGTAAACTAAAACTAAAATAGAAAACTAAGATGTAATGTCTAATCCTGTTGGCCAATCTCCATCCATATCTCTCTCGTCCTAAGGCGCAGTCTAACCTGTATGCTTACACATCTACGGGTGGTGCCAATTGGGGTAAGCTTGACGGGCTCAGTGAGAGGGTATGCAGTTTACACAACACAAATATAGTACGCAAGCACATGCATCAACAATAATATGCATGTGTCTTTACTAGAATCAAGTATGCCCGTACCTCAAGAAACTAAATGATAATCCAAGCCAAGACAAACCCAAAATATGTATATACTAAAACTATATGCCATGTGCCATCAACTAATTACCATATGCTATATAGATAAATAAATGCATGTAAAGTAATAAACCATAAGCCAAAAACCATGATAATCTAAATACCAAACCGTCGTCAAGTACCAACAAACCAATCAAGATCTCGATAAACCTAAATCAAAGTCCAAACCATATAACTCAATTGGAGTTCTAATAAAACTAAACCAAGAGTTGGGCCACTAGGACCGTCTTCACCTATTAATGTGACCCGGTGATCGGATACCTGAAATCACTGGACAAGTATATAGTCCATTCGCCTTAGGGCGGTCACCACTGGACAACTAGTCTCCATTCACCAATTGACGGTTATCACTGGGCAAGTGTATAGTTCCTTCGCCTAAGGGCGGTTATCACTAAACAACTAGTGTCGCTTCGCCAATTAGCGGTCATCGCTAGACAAGTATATAGCCCATTTGCTTAATGGTGATCACTAGACATTTGGTGTCCCTTCGCCAAATGATAGTCACTGGGCAAGTATACAACCCTTTCACCTAATGGGAGTTATCACTGGACAACTAGTGTTCCTTCACTAAATGACGGTCACTGGACAAGTATATAGCCCCCTTCACCCAATGTCGGTCATCACTCATGCACCATCCCACTTAGGGGTATATCATTCCAATTCCCTATTTTAAAAACCAATACAAAATTCATACTCATGTATTAGTAAAGTAATCACTGCATAAATATGTCGTGTGAAAGACATCCGTGTGAACTAACTCATGAATAGTTTCAAAAACCAAAGAGATAAATCACATATAGTATCCTGATGCGAACATAGAAATACAAATGCTTAGAGATGAAAAATCATTTTATGACCATGTCCATGTAAGTTAAAAACCACATATGTCAAGTCTTTTGAAAACTCATGTAAAAAACCCATGTAAAGTGCCACATGAAAATCCTGGAGCAAACCATGCCAATGATAACATGCACATGTCACTAAGAGATATCATATGATGTAGAGAGTTATGTGGTCACATGACGATTAATAGAATTGACACAAATTGTAATGGTATAACATGAATCAAATCAAACACACCAAAGAGAGTATTTGACTAACATATGAAGTCAATAAGCATGATGAAGATACACAAATCATGGAGATGTAATCGTATGCCATTTCATCAATTAGGTGGGGAGTAATCTTTTAGGGAGGGGGGTTTCAAGAGAAATTAATGGAATTAACCAAGAGACACCATAAGAGACTCTTTACTCCATTCAAATCATATAAATCCAACTCTATAAATTTTCCAACAATAGTAGAGATTACCAAACTCAGAGAACTAGAACACTACCACCATATGGTTAACTCCAACTTCCAATAATACATAACAATGGAGTAAAAGAATTCCTTCAATTATGCTCATATTAAAGAAATCTAGAATCCACATAAGAAAATCAACATTTTTATGGGGTTTGAATATAGATTTACTAAAGCAAAGCTCATCCTCAACAAATCCAAGGTTTTAGGAAGAGGAAAATCATGCACATAGAGCTCATCCATTCATACAACCAATTTCCATAGGGGTTAGTCAACAAATCTTAATACACAGAGTATAATCACATTTCTAAGAACCTAGAAAGAGAAAGTGTAGTATAAAATATATATCCACTCACAAACCATCTACATAGAGATTGAAACCCATAAATCTTAACAAGTAAGGATGAAAAATCACATTTCTAAGATCATAGGAAATAAAAGTGTGCATAAACAACATATCTACTCACAACCCATTCTCATAGATATTAGAATTCACAAATCTTAGTACACATAGAATGAAATCATATTTCTATGAACCTAGGAAGGAAAAGTGTAGTATAAATGATATATCCACCCACTCACTAGTTCAAACCTTAGCTTTCAAGATGATCTTCCTCCATAACTTGCTTCCCTTTTGATGCTCTTCCTTCCTCTAAGAGAAAAAAAGTTTTTCATGATTAGAATACATAAACTAAGGTGAAGAAATAAAAATCTATGCTTACTTAGGCTAGATCTAGGGAGAAAAACATTTATTCTAGCTTATTTTCAAAGTTGGAAGATAACTTACTCAATTAGGGAAGAACACTCACACTTAGCTCCCAAATTTATTCAAACTTCTCTAACTCTTTCTCTTTTGGTGTAAAATGAGGTTATTAGGGTTTCTTTATCATATTTATAGGGTTTTGAGTCAAGTTAGGAGGGCCCCACATTCCCTAAAATGAAGAAAAATTGAATTTGGCTTCAAAAAATAAAAATTGGGTCGAATCCGGATCTATCCGGCATGTTTCGGACCTTTTTTTTCTTGTAAAAACACTGCAAGACTGGACTGATCTAGATAACTTTGGATTGATCCACTTAGTTTGGATCAATCTGATAGAATCGGATCAATTAGGCCATATTGATCTGGATGGGTTAGATTGATCCAGGTGGCTTTTCTAGATTTGACCCCTTCGCACTAAAATGACCATAACTTTCTCTAGAAAACTCCTTTTTATGAACCGTTTGTTGGGTTGGAAACTAGACTTCAATATATTTTTAGGAATATATGTTTGTACCAAAATTCTCTCGATATTGGTACTGATGGGTCCGGGCAGGTACCCTAATTCTCCTATCTTGTCAGCATTGACACCTTACGGGAAAATGAGCATAACTTCCACTAGAAGACTCCTATTTGCAAACCGTTTATTTTGTTATAAAGTAGACTCTAAGATATTTCTAAAAATATATGGATTTCTCCTATTTATCTTGGGGTTTATACATATTTTTATGTGAAGTTGCTTTAAAACATACTTGGGGTAGTTTTCGAAATCAATCGGTTCAAGGTCGAACTTGGGCTCTACACTGCTAACTTGGTTCAAAGGTTTCCTAAACCACTCTAAGGTCTGTCTAAACATGTTAAATTAAAATTTCACCCCCTTACATGTGTCAAATTATATTTTTACCCTTTGAGTAAAATACGGGATGTTACACAATATACCTAAAGTCTAATAATCCATGATTTTTACAATCCCAAATTACTTTAAGTCTATTAAGTTCATTTAATTCAATAGTCAATAATCTTTAAATTTGCGAAAGCGTATCACATTCTAATTCTAATAATTGCGGAAGCGTAAATCAAAACCACATAGATCATAATAGTCAAATAATAATGAGTCTCAATAGGACTATCATTGTACTCTCTAAAGATAATCACTGTAATAGAGTAATCAATAACCACATCATGAGGGTGCCCTCTCACCCAAAATATACAAAGGGAACTGAATGTCTACTAATCCAAATTATGGGTCTAACGTAACAAGACCCCCAAATATGTCTATAACAAAAGTAAAAATAGAAAGGAAACTGGGGATGCCGTGGCAAGTCCCTCCGATGGAGGACCTGCAATAGTTTGAAAAATAAACGGTTGGTTTAGTCCCAACTTGTAAGCAATCTAGTAGACTATAGATAATTTGAAGTAAGGCGCACATTTAAATACTAGCATGTCCAAAGGTTAATACAAAAGCTAAACAAATATCGAAGTAGTAATTTTAATCATGCTAGTACAAAAATATCAATAGTCACATGTCAAACAAAAGTCAAAGGTTTAATACAAAGATCTAAGTCCGAATATTAATTCAATGCGGAGGTCAAAGCTCACAAATTTGATAACATATGTTAGTCTCAAGAGATCCAATGTTTTATGATTTCAGAGTGTTCAGAATTCGATGTTCAAAGTGTTTGGAGTCCACAAGGTTCAATATTCGAAGTTCAATATTTGGAGTTTAAGGATTCAAAGTGTTATGAGTTCAATGTTCACAGTGTTTAGAGTCCTCAAGGTTCAATACTTGAAGGAGTCCAAAGTTCAATGTAAAGTATTCGTATGCTTTAGCCAAACCCACGGGTAGGGTCTTAATCTAGTGCCAAACCCCATGAGTAGAGTTAATGTTCTTGTTATATCTTCAAGGACGAGGGTTAATTCCCTTGTTATAATCCCAAAGAGAGGGGCCAATATTTGTAAGCCAAAGAGCATGTCCAAAGTATTCGGGTCCAGAAGGTTCAATATTTGTATGCTCTAGCCAACCCCACAGGTAGGGTCCAGATTTTTGTTAGAATATGTGTCCTAATAAAGCCATCATAGACACTTTTTATAGTATTTATTTGTTTGACATTAATAATAAAGTATTTTACTCCGTCATAATATGTGTATAATTTTCTTTATGGGTAATTGTTTTGATCTCATGAGATGAGATAAGTGGTCCTCAGGTAACAGAATAGGATGTTAAACACATGGATTATGTGTGGAGAGATTGATTATCCAATTCTTGTAGGCCTGATACCTTACAACTATGGGTGATGCTGAGCACATCACTTAAAAGGTTGCTATGTATAGAGTTGCCATATGATGGAGTTATGTAATCTCAATCACTGGAGTAAGACTCTAGACTTACATGTAGATGCATAATTCAAATGCATTAAGGGGATCCATAATGAACACATTTAGTAAAACTTCATTGTCAGAGTCAATGATGTTCATAACATATAGACTAATCCTTTAACCTGATGAACTTGTGTTCTCTAAGTTATTCAAGTTGGTTATTTTGAGTTACTAACCAGTGAAACCCTAATTGGTGGCTACATCATGGGTAGCTTGGATATTTGACTTAATGCTTGAGAGAACATAAGTACCCAACAAGTAATCCATTGCCCTTATAATATGGAGAAATATTCAGTCTAGGGTTTACATGAATTGATTGAACATATAAATTTGGATCTAGTGTTTTGATAAAGAGTTTGTCAAAATGATTTTCAAAATTATATATTAAATAAATTAGTATTTTAAAAAATAATTTATTAAAAAATGTTTTTAATGTCCAATTGATTCACTAATGTCCTAGAGATAATTTACCAATGATCTAAAGGGTTTAACAATGACTAGTTTATTGTCTTAGGGGTCATTGAGGGATATTATATAGTGGAGGGATGTTTTTGTGAAAATGTTTGTGAAGAAGGGCCTCAATGTTATATTTTAATCATTGAGAGTTCAATTATAACATGTCACGGGGATTGTTGCAATTAATGGAGTGCTTGGTTGTAATTATCAAATAGTTGAATTCTTGATTGCAGTTTTGACTCAATTCAGACTGTTGGACCGCATAAGCTTAAGAATAAGAATCCTATAAGGATCCCACACTCCCTAGGGTTTATTTGACCTCTCCTTATCCCTATATATAGGGTTACCCATATTCGGATATAGTCCTATAACAATTTTGGAAGTGAGAGAGGTGTAGAAAACTCTGGAGCATGAGTGGAGACTTTGGAGACCGGGTCTGATTGGATTCTTATGTCTGATTAATTGATTGAGGTAATTATAAACTTCCTTTATGATTAGATCTTAAAGAATCATATGGTGATCATGGGAAAAACATATTTGATATGTGTTGATGATCAATGAACTTTACTAATTTTTATGTTAAAAAACGGTAATCTTTCAACAATCTTGTGCCAAACCCTACAGATAGAGACAATGTCCTTGTTATAACCCCAAGGAGGAGGGCCAATGTCCTTGTTATAACCCTAAAGAGAATGGCTAATATTTGTGAGCCAAAGAGCATGTTCGAAGTACTTTCTCATACTTAGCCTTGTGAGTAGGCCCAAAAAGTCAATGACACACTTAGCTTGGTGTCAAGGCCCACATAATCAATAGTTACACTTAGCCTTGTGACGGGGCCCAAAATGGGTCAAAGGTTTGAAGTCCAAAAGGATTCACTTCAATAAGTCCGAAGGTCCACATAATTTTAGTAATCAAAATGTTTCTATAATGTGCAAAACAATCGTAAGCATTACATTTCCATAAATTAATTATTTCAAAGGCACATGGTTCACTCAGATTCAATGTTAATGTATAATTTGATATTCATAAGTCCGAAGTCATAATGGTGCACTAATAGTTTTCATAGAGTCAATGATTCATTAATATTTCTCATAGAGTCAATGATTCAAACATGTAATAGGATTCGAAGGTTCACATGGTTCACATAATCACATTAAAAACATAAAGTTCAATGGAATCAATGAGTTCAATATATTTTCACAGAAATTCAGAAGTTCGCATGTATTCCAATGAATCAAGTCATAGAGATCAGCCAATATCACTTCTAGTGTTCCAAACAAAAGGCAAGACAATGTTACCTTTCAAATTGATCATAAATAGAATAAATCTTAAAGGATTTACAACTTCACATAGATTTTTAAATGTTCACATTAGGGAAATTCATATTTCATATGTTCTAAAGGATTCTTTGAAGGAAATCAATCCACATAATGTCTAAGATCAATTTTTCACAAAATAGGTGTAGATCTAAAAAATAAACAATATTCAATGGTTCAAAGCATAAATCTACAAAATTTTCAGAGATTCCAATAAGAGAAGAGTCATTCCAAGTTAAGGAGCATGAAAACTTACTAATCAAGCTGAAAATCGTAAATCTAAGATGACTCAAGGGATTGAATTCAAATATTTTGAACAATCTCAGAGAATTCCATGTATAACATCACATAATTTGAAATCACAAAAGGAATTCGCCTCAAATCCCCCATAGTAACCCATATTTACTTAGTAAAGGAGCTTATATTCTAGAAAGCACAAGGTTCAATGGCTTAGAGTGCAGGTTTTCATACATTTTCAAAGATTCTAAAGAGTTTCTACAAAGATCAGAGGAGTTCAAAGAAGATTTACATCATCAAACTCATAGTAAGCAAAATTAACTTATAAGAGAAGCTTAAGTCCAAGATTCAAAGAGTTAGATCAATATTTCTAAACATTTTAGAGTTTCCAAAAGGTTACCATAATAAACATAGAGATTTAAGAGAATCAAAGAAGAAAATACATCACATCATCCATAATATACAAGATTAACTTACTAAAACTCAAATCTAAAATCTCCAAGCAAGAAATCTTTACTTTGTAAAATAGTCATAGTTTTAAAATTAGAAGAATGAAACTAGGAAGTTCTAGTAGAAAAACAAGCTAATCTAGAATAATTTCCATGGTTGGAAGTAAAACTTATCAAATTGGGAAAAAACTCAACTTTCTTTCTCCAAAACTTTCTAATCCCTACTCCTTGTTTCAAATAGTCTTAAATGACCTAAATGAAGTATAAATAAGGTTTTAAGTTGTTGTAGACGAGATGCCACTAGTGTGGGGGTCAAATAAGAGCAAGTTACGTCATAAAAGTGACAAAATCGTAATTTTTAGACATTTCAGCATTTCTGGGTATATCGTGATCGATCACGGATCACCTAGAAAGTTTCTGAGGGCTAGGTTGCTTCATTCATGATCGATCATGCCAAAATCAAGCTTTCGTGATTGATCACACAATTCATGATCGATCACAATTCTCCCAAAAAATCCTATACAGACACTCTCTGGTAAAATGACCATAACATTCTCTACAGAACTCAGAATTACAAACCATTTAATGAGTTGGAAAATAGACTCGAAAACCTTTCCCCAAGATATAGCTTATATTCTAATTCACTCGGGATTGGTTCCAGTGGTCATGGGAAGTTATTCTAAATACACTTTCAAGACAGCTTTGTAATTTGACAAGATCATGGTCCAACTTGGGTTTTACACTTCTAAGTCAGTCCAAATGGTTACTAAACCACTCTAAGGTCTATCTAAAACATGTGTAATAAAAAAAATTACCCCTACATATGCAAATTAGATTTTTACCATTTTAAGGTATTATAGGGTATTACACTAATGCTTGCATATGCGAGCTACATCACCATTGATAATTGCTTAAAATTGCATAATTATCATAATCAAAATGAACATTATCACATTAATTTTATGTGTATTTATATT
>JAOXJP010022639.1:0-17214 GCA_025762735.1 Platanus orientalis
GTCTAAGAGATTTTCCTCTTAAATATACAATTTGAAGAGGTTTAATTAGCACAAATGTGATTGCCTATATGCACATACATAAGTCGCATAATGTTGTCCGCATCACAAAGTCTCTCCACAGTCCAATGTGGGCTGAAGTGGATGAAGTCCAACTTCAGTTCAAACCCAAAACAAAGCAAAGCTTTAATTCAATAATCAATCTTTCATTGAGTATGTATGGGCTTGGTGTGGATTTGGTGCGCCCCCTTAATGAATGCCTAACGTCTGTCCATATGCAGGGGCGGACACATGGCATTGAAAAAGTGATTTACACTTTTTTTGGGGGGTGATTTTCACTTTTTGACGCCATGTGTCTGCCCCTGCATATGGGCTGACCTTAGGCGTTTGTTAAGGGGGCACACCAAATCCGTGGGGGTATGGGCTTGGCCTGGTGTTAGTTAGAAACCAACCCTTTTAATCCTTTTGGCAACTTCTAGCCCTCCTACACTGGACCTGCTAATAAAGCCAACTTGTGTATTAAGTATAGTAAACTTAAGACCTTTCTAAAAATAGAACTGTATTTAACTTAAAATCAAAAGACCTCTCCCTATTTAGTAACTAGGAAAGATTGAACCAAAGAGAAGAATCAAAATATTTATCCCCTATAGCTGTTGCCCAGCCTTATTTTCCCCTTTATTTGATGCAACCCTTAACAATGAAAAGAATTAAAAGTATAGGACTGAAATATACTAATGCCTAGACTACCCTTGATCGCTAAAACTAAAATGGTCCTGCTGAGTGGACTGATTGACTGATTTCTTCTTCTTGCAAGTAGACCCACCCCCTTGAAGACACTTCATCATCACAGGTTCTGATCCCAAAGTGTCTTCCACGTAGTCATTATTCTGTTTATGGGGGTATTACCTTCTTTGGTATTTCACTGTTGTTTCCTTCTTTCTACAGTTCTATTGATGGGTTTCATGATTCTTTACTTACATTTCCCTGTTCTCAAATTGGTATTATCCAGCCCAAATGGACAGCAGTTCGTGTCCTGCAAAGAAGTCTCTTCATTTTTGCTCTCTTGTTTTAAATCTCAAGATGCAAGCCAGCGAAATTCTGGTCACAGTGATGAGAAACCTCACGGGGCCCACAATTTGGCTTCTGGAAGCGTAAGTCATCATTTATAAAATTTGTTTGGTCTAGTTCGAATTCATATTATTAGATTTATGGGATATACAATAGACTGCAGGGCTTACCTATCCAGATGACAACCAAAAGGAAGACGTCATTTGTTATTCAACACCATCCATTACATCTAGGTCTAATGACAATGAGAAGCAAGTTGCCTTATTGGAGGTTGAGAATCTGGCGGAGGTCCATGTACGGGACCTTTTAGAGTGTCACAAATGCAATATGACTTTTGAAGAAAAGGAAGCATATCTGCAGCACTTGCTGTCATCTCACCAGAGGAGTTCAAAGAGATGTAGACTTGGTTCATCCATCGCGGATGGGGTGATAATTAAAGATGGAAAATACGAATGCCAGTTCTGCCATAAAATTTTCCAAGAACGGCATCGTTACAATGGTCATGTTGGGGTACATGTAAGGAACTATGTCAGGAGTCTTGAAGTCTTACCCAGTGCAATAACCATGCAAAAGAGCATTGACCCTTCATCCTTGAATAGAGTGCCTTCAGGTATCTCTATGGATGCATCAGTTGACTTAGACAATGGTTCTATTCCAGCAACTTCTGCTGCCAAACTTAACAGTGAACTGAATGTCGATTCTTCTATTCAGGAAACTTCTACTGGTGAATCCAATTATGAACATTACGTTTGTTCTTCTCGTAGTAAACAGGTTATGGAGGCTAACAAGGCTTCTATTCCAGAAGCTTCTACTGCCAATTTTAATGATGAACTGAATGTTAAATCTGTTCATGGTAAACTGGATGTAGCTTCTATTGGGGAAACTCCTACCGGTGGAATTAACTATCAACGGAGTGTTTATTCTTCTCATAGTAAACTGGTTAAGGAGGCCCACAAGGATTCAATTCTAGAAACTTCTACCACCAAACTTGATGATGAACAGAATGTTGGTTCTCTTCATGGTAAACTGGATGCAGCATCATTTCAGCAAACTCCTACTGGTGAATCCTACTATCAACTGAGTGTTAATTCTTCTCATGGCAAACAAGCTAAGGAGGCTAACAAGGATCCAATTCTAGAAACTTCTACTGCCAAACTTGATGAACAGAATGTTGGTTCTCTTCATGGTAAACTGGTTTCAGCTTCCTTTCAGGAAACTCCTACTGGTGAATCCAACTATGAACTGAATGCTAATTCTCCTCATAAGAAACAGGTTACAAAGGCGAACAAGGATTTTATTCCAGAAACTTCTACCGACAAACTTGATGAACAGAATGTTGGTTCTCTTCATAGTATACTGGATGCAACTTCTATTCAGGAAACTCCTACTGGTGAATCCAACTGTGAATTGAATGTTGGTTCTTCTCATAGTCAACAGGTGACAAAGGCTAGCAAAACTGAAGAAACTTTGGTTGATGAATCTGGTGATCAGTATTGTGATTCTAAGATGCCTGATGATAAATTTGTGATGGTTGGTGAGGGTGGCAATGTCATAGATACTAAAATCAGTTCTTGTTTGGATTCTGGAACCTCTTTGTCTAATTATGAGGAATACTGTACTCCTGAAATTTTTTATGGAAAAGATGGTTTTTTATGCACTGATATTGAGAGTGATAAGTATGGCGTTGTGCAAGAAAGGTGTTCTGAAATCTGTTCACATACTCCTGGTAGCGAGCAAATTTGTGGGGTTGAAGATAGTATTAATGAGGTTTTTAGTAGTGTTACAGAGGAGCCCAAGCTTGATGAAGTGGAAAAATCTGGGAATAATGAGCTTGGAAGCAGAAATTGTGGGGTTGAAGGTAATACGAATGGGGTTATTATTAGTACTATAGAGGAGCCCAAGCTTGAGGAAGTGGAACAATCTGGGAATACTGAACTTGGAAGTGATTTGTGCGGCTGTCATGCTGAACCAGGTAAGGATGTTGTAAGAGAGAATACTAGGACTCCTGATGAAGAAAATGTACTGCAAAGCGGAATTGCTGACTCTTCGTTGCCGTTGATGCAATCATCAGGCTGTTTTCCAACCCTTGGTTTGATCTCAGATAAGGTACGAGTGGCATCATGTTTTAGGAACTGGTTTTTTAGAGTACAGTACTTTGTTTTGGAAAACCCTGAGGTATTTTGATAGTTGGGAAATGATTGCAATTGAATGTTCTCTGCCTTTGGTTGGTAGTCCCCAACTTTTCCTGTTTCACCAAAATACTGTTGAATTTTATCTGGGTCAAAGGTATTGACCCCCACATCAATTATCTAAAACATTCATGCCCTACTACTGAGAATCTGAAATAGTGATTGAAATAGTGAGTTGAAGTTTCCTTTTTGTTATTTGATTTGCAAAACACAAGTTATTTGCATTGGCTTTTATAAGCAGACTTCATCACATAAAGGGGAATGAAAGTGCTAGACTGTAGTATGTTAGTAGTTTTAATATTTTATAATGGTAAATTCTAGCTTGGATATGTAAAACCTATTTTGACTGTGGATAAAAAAGTGATCTGGGTTATTATGAAGATTTCTGCAAAACAAGGTTTTTCTTTTACTTTTCTTATACTGACTCTAAGTGAAGAAGTTTGGGTGTTTTCATCTTACTTCCGAGAAATTGATTTACATATTATCTATTTCTTATTTCCAAAGTTCAAAATGTTAGTGTCGGTGGAAATGTCGGTTGGCTCAAAATAAGAAATATGTCGGAAATGTTGGAAATAAATATTGTAAAAATCATGGAAACTTATAAGCATATTCTAAGCTAACTACGTAGACATAAGGGAAGAATGGATTCATTAGAAATGATAGCTTATTTTAATATACTTGTATTATAATATTCTTAATAAATACACTTGAATTTATTAGGATATTGGTACATTATGGTTGGCAAACATATTATAATCTAACTAGACAAACATAGTGAAAAGTAGATTCTCTTTATTTTCTTCTTTCTTCTCTTCTCGTTCTTCCTCTCCCTCTTTTTATTTTCTTTGGAATTAATCATTTTTTATATGATTTTTTTAGCATAACACAATGTCAAGATTAGGCAAGAATACGAAAGGAGAATATTCACTATTCGCTTTGATATTGTATATCCTGAAAATTGAAGTTTTATAATGTAATTAATGTTGTGTGTCGGTGCAGTTAATATGTCATGTCGGTCATGTCGGTCCTGGTAGACATGGACATATGTCGGGCAACATATAGGACATTTGATACCATGCTTATGTCAATGGACAGGAAGAAGATGGATTCTGCAGTGTCAACGAGAAGCTTGACAACTTATCAGGTTTTGAAGAGCTGAGGTTTGATGACATAAATCCTCCAGAATTCAGTTTTATGAATGGGCAAGAATCAACCTCTCAGCCAGAGGAATCCATGGATTTGATGTTCGATGCAGAGCTGGAGCAAGGGCTTGATTCCACTGTTCAGTTTGAATGGGAAGCAGTCTTACCAAAGATGACTAGTGAGGATCAGCTTACAACTGTTTGTGTATGGTGCAGAATAGAGTTCAACCATGACGCAATCAACTCCGAAACACAATCAGATTCGGTTGGTTTTATGTGTCCAACCTGCAAGGCTAAAATATCAGGGCAACTTAATGTTTTGGATAATGACGTGTCCATGAATTCTGACAAACTCTGAACAGGACCATACCTTTCATATTTTTTTGGGGAATAATCTCTTTTCAGATATGGGGTAATTTCCATACCTGTAGTGTAAATTGTTACCAAGAAATGCTTCTTTCCCATTTACTTCTCATTGTTTGGTTGTTTTCACTATTGAGTCTACATATATTTATATTTTGATCTGATGGCTTCGTTCTACAGATAAAATTCATCATAGTTAATGGTCCTTTATACTAATTATTCTTGATGTTATTAGGTTGATGGGCATGTTTTTTTACTTTTTTAGGTGGAATGATTAAAGTTAATGCCCTTTGGGCTCCCATAGAAACTGAGGGTTACAATTAACATATATTGAAATTGTTGCAAAGAGATGCAAGTTTTTAGTCAATACCATTCTCCGGTCCTATCATTGTCATCATCTAATCCCAAGAAAATAAATCAATATGGTCATGTCAATGAAAATATATCTTTGCATAACAGGACCATGAAAGTAAATGTTGTGTGACATTTTAAATGCTCTTTCTCTGTTTCTAGAATTGAAGCATTCTACTGCAATGAAAGCACCATCTGGGATCTGCATTCCTTTTGCAAATACGCCTTTTTTTAAGAGGTATATTAATTATTAAAGAAGGCCCTGAAAGCCAAGAAAAAAAAACCCAATCATCGGAATGGTGACATAAGAAAGAAGGAAAAGCAACAACCAAAAGAACCCAAAGGAAACAGAAGCAGAGACTATACAATAACATCCCAGAACAAATTTCAGGCCTCCTTCTCGAACTCCATAGAAATGGAGAACCACTCAAATAACAACATGAAAACTGAACCAGACAACCTAACCCGAGAGGAGAATTTTCCCTCAAAGATTCTATTATTCTTCTCCATCCAAACTCCCCAACAAATGGCCCTAGGTAAGAAGGGCCAAATGGAATTCAGAATACCTTCTAGAACACTGCACTCCCAACCCGAGATAAGATCCCTGAAAGAAAAAGGAAAACACCTTGCATTGACAGAGAAAAAAGTAACAAACCTCGTGAACAACTGAACAATGAATGAAAATGTGATTCGCCGTCTCTTCCTCACACATGCACAATACACACCTATTAGCCAAATTCACCCTCTAGTTTTTAAATGATCCAACATAAGGATTTTATCCAAGTAAGCAGATCACATAAAGAAGTTAACCTTAGAAGGTATAGATGACCTCTAAATGCTCTTATGAGGAAACAACCCATTTGAAGGACTAGACAAACTGATGTAAGATACAAGGGAAGATACCAAAATTGATGCAGGATATTTCCAAGGCCCTCAAATAAATTTCAAATTAAAGTACGAAAGCAAATAAATCAAGATTAGAGTTCAAAAACAAACAAGAAGCCACAAAAATTTAAGATTCAGAAAATAAAATCACAGAAAAAGGTGAGGAGTTAGAACAGAAAAGAGGAGAAAATAGAGGAAAAGAACCCAAAAGGGTTTGGAAATTACTAAAATGCTCCTCTGACGCATCATAAATTTCTGAAATTTTTGTGGCAATTTATGACATGTTTAAGGGTTCTACATTTAAAATGTCATTGAATTCCGATAAGAATTGATGGGTTAAATCACAAAATTTCATAAACTTAAAAGTGTTTTAATGGAGGTTTTCATCACTTAAACATGAAATATGAGAAAGGAAGAAGAAGAATAATGATAGAAAGAATAATAAGAGAGTAATATAGAACGAAAGAGAAAGTTAAGAAGAAACTAAGAATGAGAAAGAGAGAATCGAGATACACTTTGAAGGAGAGAGGAAGCTTGCGGCTACACCTATGGAAGAAAAAGAGATAGGGGAGCCATGAGTGGCATCAACCCTTGGAGAATGTGAGATAAACCAGGCCCATGACCTACCTTGGGAACACTCAATTCAACAAAAAATTAATAATTCTTCATTGTATTAATCAAAGGGAGGGAGACCTTTAAATAGGCTTACAACCTATAGAATTTAAAAAGTAAAAAATTAGAAACTTGCTAGACACTTAAACTTGGAGACCAAATATTTCTAAAGCTTTCCTAATTTAGAAACTGATGAAACTTCAAACTTGCTGCGTAAGACATACTAAAATCAAAGCCTTTCTTAAAGTCTAATACTACTAAAAATTAAGACTTTCTAAAACTCAACTTTTTAAAAACACTATTCTCGTTTTTCACTGATACCCCCTTAATAATTTGGTCATAACTTTTCCAAACCACATCGGAATTGCGTAATCTTGGTATCGTTAGAACAGTAGCTGAATAATCTATTTAATGACACCAAAATCAAGCCAAATGGCAAGTTTTGACCTTTGAAAAAATGGGGTAAAAAACGGGTTACAACTAAAATTAAAAAATGTAAACTACCCCTAGCACGATTGACCTTAATACAAAAAATAACCTACCCCTTAAACAATTAAAATAACTCTTACATGACACAAGACTTGAACCTTTCTCTCTTGTGTGGTGGCACATACAAGAGTTTTTTTTCTTGTTGTCCACATCACAAACCGAAGTAGAAAGACTTAACCGAAAAGACACCCTTCTTATTTAAAGTTCACACCCAACCATCACACACTCAGGATCGACCTCATACCATTAAGACTACGAAAGAGCCTCTGTAACTCCTCGAACTCACAATCATTCAGGTTCCTCCTTAATCTCAGAGTCCAACCACCCCCATACAACTCGTCAAAAAAATCTGCAAGAGGCCCAACTTTATTCAAAGGTAAATTATAGATGGATTTAAACTCTCACCTAAGAGGTGTTAGGGGTGGCAACAAGCTGATCTTTGCCCTGCTAAACTCCGGCTCGTCACATGAAGGTATAGTGTGGGCTCGGCTCGGGCTTGTGAGGTGCCGAGCTCAGGCTCGGGTCAAGCTCATAGAGGCGAGCTCTGTAATAGCTCGGCTCGGCTCGCCAAAAGCAGAGATATAGAAACGAAAATAAGGACAATCGATGGTTGCAATAGGAATCTCTACGAAGAGGCACAGAGAAGAAGCTTTAATGGCGCCTTCATTTATGCAAAGAGTGAGATTCATGCATTAAGAAAAATATATTGAGAACATAATCACAAAATTATTAAAACGATTTACAACATATTCGTATATAAGAACAAAATAAAAATAAAAAATAAAGCAAAATTGATTTTTTCAAAAGGGGATTTACCTGTAATTGCTTATCTTGCAATCTCTCTCTTGTCTTGTTTAGGTTACCGTATATTCTTCATTCTCAATAGCATTGTGCGACGGTGAAACATTTCTTCAGTCACACCAAGACTAAGCAAAGGTGGAGAGTAGGACAAGAAGAAGAAAGGAAATGAAAAATGAAAGGGGCCTTTTTTCAGCGCACTATGATGTGCAGTGGAGTGTGGGATAGAAAGAAGATGAAAACTAAAAAGGGGATTTAGGGTTTTGGTTGTAAAAGTAATTTTTTATTACATCTTTTTGAAAAGTAAATATAAAAAATTATTAATATGATGAATCTACACGCCTCTATTTAGATTAGACTAGAAATGATGTGAACCAAAAATATATTTTTTATTCATATTCATAAGTCTATAAATATATATTTAAATGAAAAAGAGGAGATAAGAGTTGGGAAGTGTGAAGAACCATGGTTTTGGTAGTTTAAACCTATACTTTAATCTTTTGTTTCTCTTTAGTCAATTGTTTCATATTTATTGAGTATAATATTCTAAAATCTGCTTTGTATAAATTGAGCCAAGCTTTTAACAAGCTAAGTTCGGTCCAACTCGACTCCTGCTCACTTATTAAACGAGCTGAAATCTAGGCTTAGGCTCAGCTGTACGAGCTTTAAACAAGGCTCAAGCTCGGATCATTGCCACCCCTAAGAGGGGCCTCCCCACACCACAAATCCTCCCAGAAGCATATGTCCTCCCCCAACCCTATAGTTTAAACCGGATAAAATTCCAAAAATTGACTTTACCTTTGAGAATAGACTTCCAAATGCCAGTACCATAGATGGTTCTAACATCTTTCAGTACTCACTCAGTATGGAGACCTTATCTAGCCACAATCACTTTCCTCCATAAACTCTCCCTCTCTTCACTGAATCTCTATAACCATTTGCCTAAATTCATGCAAAGGCACCTTGATTGGTGGAAATGTTGCTCTTGCACCTCCCCGATGGGGAATGTTCTATTGTCATGTCATAGTCTCTAGCATGGTTTGAAAACTTGGGGTATGATCAACTAGTCTTGATCCGGGATTGATCTGAGGTCAATCTGTCTGATAGGAGATCATTGTTTCCAATCCAATCCCCCAATCCATGATTGATTTGGGTAATCTGGCCGATCCTCACCCCATAATCGAATCCAACTTGGAATCGGCCGAGTTTTGAAATCATGGCCTCTAATCCAGAGGTTGACTTTGTTTTTCGTGAGTTGACACATGGGAAAATCTATTATATCGAAGTTATGTAACTTGGATTTCTATTATAAAATCTTAAGAATTTGTCCGTAGGTCTAAAAATTTTCAGAAGTGCAATTTCAAGGCCATGTCCAGGAATTTCATGGGTTTTATTGTGATTTTTTTTCTTTGTTTTTTATTTTCTTTTTGCTTTTATTTTGTGAAATAGAGATTGACGTTAGCCAAGATGTGATTGACATGGATTTGTTGCCACAATACCACCACAAACAGGTTGGCTCCCAAGGATTTTTGGATAGTATGTTAATCAAGCTCACATGAAATTTGGAATCCAGATGGATGTGAATTGCTCGTGCAGTTTTGGCCCAATCAAGGCATATTCCATGTCTCACGTTGTCATCCACTCCCTTTATCCCTTTATTTTGAAAAAAAAATGTCAACAAGAGTTGTGTTCTAGGTGTATTTTTCTATGGCATGTTTATCATTCCCTCTTATTATCTTGCCACACAGTGATGCATCAAATTATTTTGATGTAGTTTGTTTCAGGAAGACTATGTTTATAGGACCACTCATCCACTTAGGGTGGTTTGGAGGTTATGGTTTTGCGATAGTATAGAGAAGTTATGTGTAAATTATTTTTACAGTGGCCACAATCAACCTTTTCTTTTTTCCCCTTACCATAATGATGAGAAAATTTTACTGAAAATGAAGAGGAGATTTTTCAAGAAATAAGAGGATATCCATTGGCCACATACAACAGTTTGGTTATTGGATAGAAGAAAATTTTATAGGGAAGGGGATAAGGCTAGCAAAGGAAGGCCAAAAGGTTGGTCCCAACAAAATTAGATTATGTTGCTATCTCTCATGAAGCCCACCAAACCCCTTTTGATATCCACATAAGAGAATTTGATAAAAGCATTGTGAGGTAGGACGCATAACAACCTATATTCTAGGCTTGGGGATATTTTGTTTGGGGTACTTTAGTAAATTTTAGTTGAAGGGTTTTCTGGTTATTCCTGAATTGAATGTAACTTGGTAATTTTTTTCCTATGTGTCTTTTTAAGAAAGTTCTAATTTGTAAAATTTCTAATCCAAAGGTCGCATATACAACACAAGGATTAGAAAATATATTTCTTATGTTTTCCTATTTTGTGAGATTTCTCTTCCTATTTTTGGTTGGGGTTGTCTTTTTTAGTAGGAATTGGAATGATCCATCTTAGTTTGGTTGGATTTTTAGGTTTTAGAAGAGTAAGGGGGTTGGAGGGGGGAATTGTGGCCTTTAAATGCATGTATCCTGAAAATTGTTTGACTATCTTTGGTGGGCATTAAAGTTTTTTTTTTTTTTTTTGAATAACCTAAAATTTTATTAAAAGATGAAAGAGTACATACTATGAGATTAGATGAGAGAAAGAAGACAAAGAAGAAGACAAAAAAAAAAGAGAGAAAAAGAAGACGAAGAAGAAGAAGAGAGGAGAGAGGAAGAGAAGTAGGGACACCCCCCAAAAAAACCATTATATAGTGGAGTCATTGATATGGAACCCTATGTAAATGGTATTTTTAGGCACTCCCCTCTTGGCTAGACCATTTGCGATCAAGTTGGCTTCTCTTGGAATCCAAAGGATGAAAGAAATGAGATGTTCAAGGATGTAGATCTTTGTTTGACTGGCTATCTGTTAGGACAGATTTTGATGATAGGGAGTGGGATTCTATTTGGTGTGGGGAGTTGTAGTTGTTTCCTAGGGTGATTTTTTTTTTTTTCATTATTATAATTTTATTCACCATCTTGGTGATGTAATGTTTTGTTCTGTTTCTCCTTGAATAAAATTCTCTATTACTTCTAAAAAAAAAAGTGTTTCCTTCATGAGATGAGCAAGCCTCTAAGGACCTTTTTTTCCCTCTTCATCCAAACTATTACAATAGAAAAATCTTCCTCCACAACTAAATGTTGATGACCCATAGAATGAACTAACTGCAAACCAAAAAGTAATGCTTTGATCTCTGCAACAATGGCATCCCCCTTCCCCAACAGTCTAGAATACTCCTAAATACATGAACCTGTTAATTACCCAGAGAACAACTGTCAAAATTAAGCTTTATAGCCAAACCCAAGGGAGGCCTCCATGAATATCTAATATGAGGGGCATGAGGGGCAAAAGTAACAATGAGTGGAAGATCCCTAATAAGAGAGTCCGTAGGGATCCCTTGAAACATATCAACTGAGGAGGCTCATAAGGAAACTTTGAAAACGATCACCTCAATGATATGTTGAATATCCTGTCTTTTATCTTGAAAAATTTTGCAGTTATGCTCCTCCCAAATGGTCCAAACTCTAACAATGGGCACATAGAAGCTTACCCTTCTCCACAAAAGGAACAAGGAGCTAACTCCACATGAAATTACCTATCGACATACCAAACATGTTAAGAAAATAGCAAAAAATCTTCTTTACAAACTTATAATAGATGAATAGGTGGTTTACTGTTTCCTCTTCCAAGAAGCATAAATAACACACATGCGGGAGCATACACCACTCTTTCCATCAACGTTGAGCATATCACTTGTATTCACACATTTGTGGATGACTTCCCAGCATAGTGCCTTGTATCTTAGAAGAAAATGAATAGACCACACCAACTTTGCAGGAAATATTGAATTGTGGTTAGGGTTTTGATGAGGACATCCTGCCACGTGGCAACCTTAGGACTTATCATCGTAGGAGGGTCCCCTTGACCCTTTGGATCGAGTAGTGCATGGAGGACACATAGGCCATGGTTGGAGTGATTTTGAGCCTAAGTTTTTGTGTTATTTTATGTTTGGTTATGTGGACCCCACTTTGGCAACATGTGCCTTTTAGTTTGTCTTTTTATTTTGTGACTTTCATTAGTTTAAGGGTTACTACATTATTTTCTTTTAGTTGATGTCCTTAATCGCAATTTTTTTCTTATAGTTTTGGAGGCCAGTAATATTAGGAGTTTCTATTAGAGTTTTAAAGTTTCCATATTTGGCAAGTTTCTATATTTTTTAATTGGAGTTGCTATTGTAAGAGGGAAATCAGCCTTCCCCACCTTATTTTCACATGACTTGGATGAATAAAATTAGCTGATTTTGCTCCCACATGATTTGGGTGTTCTCTATCAAGTTTGTGCCAAACTTGAAACCCTAAGGTAGAGATTATCTAGGGCTGTGGAGGTAGGGATTACTACACAAGCTACTTATCTTCTTTAATTTTGTTTGTTGCTTCTTGTCCCAACCTGCAAACCCTAAATTCACACATCCTTTTCCTTTAATTTTCATCTCTAAACCCTAATCTCCACACTTTGTTAACCAATCAACTAGTCGAGACCTAGTCTCCTTTTTTTTTTATTTCAATCCATTAAAACCCTGTTTCCGAACACCCAAACCAGTCAGCCAGCCATTACAACCTTTTCCTTTTGTGTTTCTCCATCAAACCCTAACCTGATGCAGCACAATGGAGATGATATCAAAGTTGATGTAGAATGATTCCAAGAGGCTCAAATAATTATGAGAGTCAAAATGCAGAAACAAGATGTTTCAAGAATTGAATTTTAAAGCAATCAAATAGTCACAAAATAGGGGAAATCAAGAAATAGGATGGTTGAATAGAGGTTAAAATGTAAAGAATAGAAAATACGAAGAAAATAAGGAAAAAGACCCAAAAAGGGTATTTCTGTACTTTTGGGCAAAAAGTTTGAAAATTACCAAAATACTCCTCTGACACATCAGAAAATTCTGAATTTTTTAGGGTAGTTTTTTATGTCTCTAAGGGTTCTACAGTTAAAATTTTGTCGAATTCCGATAAGTTTTAATAGGTAAAATTAAAGAATAAAAAAAAATAAAACTTTGTTAATGGGCATTCAAGAAGATAAAAAAGATTACCTTGAGGAAATCACCAACCTAAAGCCTTGTTTAGGCAAACAAGAAAAAATAGATAGATCCTTCTGAGGAAATCACCAACCTCATGTTTCTTGGAAATCACCAACCAAGGACTTTAATCTTAGCACCATAGCTTAGAGAAGAGAGAATTATTTTCACTCTTGTAGAGAGAAAACAAAGACTGTCTTTTTTTCTATTCAACTTCCTTCTTGTTGTACCCCATGTAAACATCCATATTCTTCATAAGTGGACCCTACTAACCCCATGTGTGGGTCCCACCTTGGCTTCCATGTTCTCGTCAAATCCCTCTTGTTTGAGAATATTCAACCTCAAGTTTTATAAAGGGAAAAAAATAATAATGTCTGGAAGCTTGATCCGCATAGGTAGATGTTAAATCCACCCACAATCAGGTTGTGGTGCAAACCGGTCCTCTTGCAGATGTCTGATGTGAGAAATACATCAAAGTAGATAACTAGCTCATGAGAAACAACCAATAACGGATATTGATGAGGATATGGGAGAAAGCCGGTGATGCGGACGTCATGACCGAGATGATTAGATCATACTCACAGTTACTTTAGTTGTCTTTTATTTATTTTATGTTTTTTTATGTCTCTTATTGGAGGGGGACACATGTTGGTGAGGGTAGTATAGTCTTTAGTATTTATTTGATGGTGTTTTTGTTATTATTAGTAGTTTGAGGGTATTTATGTCGTGAGAGAAACAAGGGGGGTTGTTTTGGACACTTTCTATTTCTTGTAAATAAACTTGGCCATGGGACTCTATTTATAGAGCCCACGACCAACCAATCTCTTTATGCAATGAATATTTGAAACAAAACTTGCTCATGACTGGTATTCTTCTTCTTCTTCTTGTTTTAAGTTGAAGAACACTATAACCCTAGAATGGGTCTAGGGTTAAACTTAGTTTAATGGTTGTGGTAGAAGCCACTCCCTCCCCTTGGGTTAAAGGTCACTCTCTTTTTCTTCTTTACTTATCTTACTTAATATTTTTTTAAGTTTTGTGTTGCTGAAAACCATATTGCTGAGCGGAAATCATGACCAGCACCTCTTCTCCAGACTTTTGAGCAAAGCTAACATATCCAGGAAGTCACTAAGGTTTGTATGATCCATTAATAAACAAAACCCAACCACTATATTGGGTTTTGAAAGATGTTTTGGTGGCTGGAATCTGTACCAGGCGTGAATACACAGAATCAAGCTTTCGTAGGAAATTGAATCCCAGTTATTCTCAGGGGATGTCTTGCATGATTGGGCTCATCTAACTGATCTAAGGTGCTCAAGACCTTCATACGATCCTTCTTCAACCAACCAACTTCCTCCACTTTGAATTTTATAAGAGTTCCATTGGGAATTTCCTTCACTTGATGTGAAACAGAGCACTCCAACCTCCATCACGTGATCAGCCACAGATCTTTCCTCTTGCAGTTTTGCTGCAGTTTGGTTCTACAAGGTCTTTACAGACCCCTGGACGACCCAACAACTACCAACAAATCCCTGAAATTTCTCTTCTATATTAAACTCCATATGGAGTTATTATACCTATGCGTGAAACATGGAAATTTTGAGCAGTTATAGGAGATCACTTTGCAGCCTCAGCCGAGCAGTTTTTTTTTTTTTTTTTTTTTGAGATTTTTCAACTCCAATAGTTTATAAACTTCTGTACGATCCTTCCTTTATCATCATTCATCAGCTCCCAGAAAAGTTCAAACCAGATCTCATCCACACATGGGATTGTCAGTCTGGTGGGAATATTGGTACTGAACAGACCTGAATAGATCAATCACTAGCAGCTAACCTTTGAGGATTTGATTGTTGAGGCTTTCCTAGGCTGTTCTATACTCCATGGCGACAACCACAGAAGTTTCATTCTGCTGAAATTTTCATTCCAAAGGAAACTCCATCAGGGGTAATTATTAAGGTGGCGGCAAGGCTCGATTCTGGGCAGACTTCGAATCTTCTCCAAAATTCTCATTCTCCAGCTACTTGGATGTTGGTTTCTGGTCAATTTCATCACAAGGGATAGTAACGAGGTCAACCACATCAACTTTGGGTACTGTTGAACCTCTTTGGCTATTTTTCGAATCCCATGAAAATGTAGTAATTCATGGCCTGTGTGGCATATGCTGTAGGGCTGACTCTATCAGTTCTTTGAACATACCCTATTGTTTAATCCTATTTTACTGCTCATAATCTTGTCTGCAACCTGCTTCTAAGTTTTGCTTTACAAACCAATAACCATCTTTGTTGTTTCCTCTAATGATCTTCATATTATACTTACTGTTAAACCCCTTTAAATACCCTTTATAGCATCAGTATTTTGTGGGCAGCAACCTTCGTTCTATAAAGCCTTGAACCAGTCAGATTCTTCTCTTCATTCATTAGGTTACATCTTGTCTACTATTTTGTTTGCCAAACTCCTCTATTGCTTGTTGAATATAACTAATGAACGACATCAAATTTGGATTTAAATTGTACAAGTAGGAATCTTGTTTATCTTTAGTAGTTACTTTTGCAATTTTATTCCTAGCTCTTATGCACACACCCTCTAACCTACATGCATGTTACATCAGCCGGGGCCCATACTTGGCCTTGGTGGAGTCCACACATGAAGCAATTTATAGAAGATGCAATGTTATGTGGTTATAATAAGGGTCTTATATTCTATGTGTCAATGTAATAAAGCTGATAGTGTCAAGATGTTGGGTGTGTTTTTTAGAGTGATCCCGTTTTTTATGTTTACCCTGCTTTCAAAGGACAAAACTTGTCATTTTGGTTTGATTTTGGTGTCATTAGATTGGTTATTCAGTTACCTTTCTAATGAGACCAAGATTGTGCAAATCCGATGTGATTTGGGAAAGTTATGACCAAATTACTAAGGGGTGGTCACTAAAAACGGGAATAGTGTTTTTAGGAAGTTTTTTTTTTAATTTTTAGGAAAATAAGTTTTTAGAAAGTTATGTATTTAGAAAACTTGGCTTAACAAGTTTAGAATTTTATGAAGTTTCTAATTTTGGCAAGTTTCCAATTTTTTAAGTTGTAAGTCTATATAAAGGCAACCCCTCCCCCATAAGTTAGTAGTGAAGAATAAATTTGTTTTTGAATATTTGGGTGTTCCCAAAGTGTGGATGTAGCCATGTTCTCCTTCTCCAAGGGTTGATGTCACTCATGACTCCCCTCTCTCATCTTCTTCCATTGGTGTAGCACAAGCTCCCTTCTCTCTTTAAAGGTAAATCTCCATTTTTTTTCTTTCTCTTTTAGTTTCTTTTTTCTTTTCTTTTTATACTATTCTCTTCTCATTATTTCTATCATATTCTTCTTTTTTCTTCTTCTTTCTCTTGAAACCTCCATTAAAGCACCTTCCCCTTTTTCTGAAATTCTTTGATTTGACACATCAAATCTTATCGAAATTATATGAAATTTTACCTATAGAACCCTGTCACACGTTAGAAACGACAATAAAAATTTCAGATATTTCTGACGTGTTAGAGGGGCATTTTGGTAATTTTTAGATTTTTTATCGTCAAAAATTACAAAAATACCCTTTTGGGTTATTTTCTTATATTTTATCCTCATTTTCTATTCTAAATCCTCTTTATTTCCTTTCTATGATTTTATTTTTCGATTCTTAAATTTTGTGGCTACTTGTTTGTTTCTAAATTCTATTCTTGATTTCTTTGCTTCTGTATCCTAAATTTAAATTATTTGAGGCTTCAGAAAATTATTCTACATCAATTTTTGGTATCTTCTCCCTTATCCTACATCAATTTATCAATCCTGCTCCTGCTCTACTATAGGTAACACTAGTGCATGACAGAGCCCCGTGGTCTATGATAAATTTATAAGAAAAGCAATTTACTTAATTAAAAGATTTTCTGTTCATATTAATTAAAAGAAAATTAAGTAAATTAAATAGGGGTTGTTGAATAACTTATTTAAAGAATAAAATATTTAAAAGAATTTTTAAATATTTTATAAAGATCCTAATCACCCCCCCTCTAGGATCCATTTCGGAATTTTACACACGTGTCTTTTTTTCAAATAATCATCTTTAACTGTATTTCATTGATCTAATGTGTCATTTAAATAGACATTACATGGAGAATAAAATAAAATAAAATCGTAGATTCTAGATCTTCTAACAAAATAAACTTGTCAAATAAAAAAG
>JAOXJP010022660.1:0-17212 GCA_025762735.1 Platanus orientalis
ATTTTTCGGCGCTGATGCATCAGCCCCTGGTGCAGTTTGCTCCTATTTATACAAACTTCATTTGTACCTAATACCAGCTGACTATTTGACTCCCTCTGGGCTTGTGGATGCTTTATTTGGTTTATTTTCTAACAACCTCAGTTAAAATCAACTCAATAAATCCTTATGCTAGTTACCTGTGTTGGCTACATGGATCCTATTTTGCCATCTCACTTTATATAGGGTAATATTTGCAATTATTTTATAAACACTCATTGTCTTCAATTAAAGACCAATTTGGGTTTCCTCTTTTATGATTTTAACATTTCAATTTCCACCATCTCACTCTTCCTTGGTGCAATCATTAGTCTTTGTCCCACATGATCAAATCATCTTAGTCAACTTTCCTTCATCTTATCACATTGGTGTTACCCTTAAGTTCTTGTGAAAGCATTCATTTTTGCCTATCTTTATAGTCTTGCCAGTCATCCATCTTTACATCTTGATTTCAGCTACAATAATTCTCTGTATGTGTTTTCTAGAGTTGCCGAACATTCAACTCCATTAAGGGTTTTATTTTTATTTTTATGGTAACTAACATAAAGCATAATTGGTCTTTTGGCAGTCTTGTATAAATTTCTTCAATTTTAATGGTATTTATTTTATCATATAGAATACCAGAAGCACTCACACTAGAAGCACTCACCTTTTTGAACCAAAATAATGAAAATGGTCACTATGGGATATCTTTTAGTTATCCATCTTAACTATTCTCTCACCTTATTTCTATGCCTACTAAATTGCATTTCACATATTATGTTTTAGTCTGGCATATTTTAAAGTGTTTTGCTTTTAACATGTCCCTTCATAGTTTAAACTTAGCTTTTATCTTTTTTCTAGTATGAAAACTCAAAACAATATTAGTGACAAACAACACATACTATGGGAGCTTCTTTTATATATGCCTAGTCAACTCATTCATAACCATTGCAAAATATACAGGCTCAATGTTGATCCCCAATGTAAACCTACTATGGTTAAAAACTCCTCCACCTCTCTCCTAGTTATCTCCATTGTTTTTTCTTCAAAACCCACCAAATGATCTTTATATATACCCAATCTCATAAGTAAAGAGCTTCAATCCTTGTTCTCCAATACATAAATCTAAACTAATTTTTTGATATTCTAGTTTCATATCTTAGTTTAGGCTCCTCACTCTCTCACAAGGCTTCATTGTATGGCTCATAAGCGTGATATATGATAATTGGTGAAACTTGAAATATCCATTTTCTTGTAAATACGAACCATAATGGTTTTCCTCTATTCATTTTGCATTTTCTTGCTTCTAATGATCTTATTGAACAACTTAGTTAACAAAGATTAATACATCATCTTTAATGCTTTTTTAAACCTTAATTGGAATCCTATTTGATTCTAATGTCTTCCATGTCTCCATCTTTATTTATTTCTCTTTAACTTTAGACAATTTAACCCTATGGAGATACCTATGTCGTTCAATCTCATTAATATTATTGATTCCTTTTAACCAACATTTACCATGTGATCTATAATTAATACTTTGTGAAAATAAATCCCCACCTTCTTGAATCCCCATTTTTTCACTAAGACTCTTTGATCCTTACTATTAATTGATGTAGCAAGAATGAAATTTTTACCAAAATATGATACAATTGCATGCATTGGAGTAAATCAACCACTAAACCATGTGATATACTTAAGTAATAGCAAGCAACATCTGTAAATTCCACCATGCATTCACTTATACATTATGTCAAACACTTGGTTCATATAAATATGGACAAAGCAACTAGGGATGTAATTAGTCTTCAAATCATGGAATTCCTCAAGTAATTAATGTCATCAATATGAATTAGCTCCCTCAAAAGTATTATTTGATATCAGTAGTAGTACATGCGTATAATGCATCAACAACTCTCCTAAGACTATGCAAACACCTTGTGCTCAAAAAATCTTCATAGAAATTTTTCCACAAACATAAAAACTAATGATTGATTCAAACTTCAAGAAATATGATACTCTATATAAAGAAAACCCAAATGCAAGTAAAATAGGAGTAGCCATAGGTACTAGCATGTGAGGGCATCATAAGGTGATGTAATCAAAGATTTAATGTATTGAAAAATTTTGGGCAATATAACAATAGATTAGGAATGATGAGTTTAAAAGAAAATAAGGGATTTAGAGGGTGGCCGAATGAGTGTACTGGATTATTTGATGTTATTTGAAGTACTTCATGGAGGAAATCAAATGTGGAGGCAAGGTGATAAAATTGATGGAAAGAAGTATTAATGGAGGAATCTCAAAAATAAAGAAGGAGAAGAAGGAGAAGAGGAAGAAGAATAAGAAGGAGAAGAAGAAGAAGAAGAAGAAGACGAAGAAGAGTCTAGTACCTTATGAGGATATCACCAACCTCACAAGCCTTGAAAATTATTATTCATGGCTTAAGGTTGAAGAAAAACTCTATTCATGGAGAAGAGAAGATACTCAAAACATTTTTCTCTTTATTCTTTACTTCATTATACCTCAAAGTACAATTCATGGCTATTTTATTAGTCCCTCCCAAAATCTCTCCATTCGTTAGCCTATAGCCCCATTTTTCTTAGACAAATCGTGTAATGTGAATTCCCTTCATAAAACCCTATTTTAAAACTAGTTACAACCTTGTCCAATATAAAAAAAAATTTAATGCCTATTACGTTCCCACTCTAATAACTAATGAAATATAAAATAACAAAGTAACTCTAAATAAAAATCTTTAAAATTAACTTAGAACTAAAAAAAACTCTTTATAAAGGATCTCCATGTAACCCTCCATGCTCTTCCTTGTGTGGCTTCATGTGTGGACCTTAACAAGACCATGTGTAGACCACACTATGCTCCTATGTCCTCATCAAATCCCCCTTGTATGAAAAAAAACTCGAGATAAAAAAAAAAAAAATCAGAATGCTTGACGAACTCATACTAATCAACTATGAACTATAGCCTCCAATAATTAGATTGTGATGTAAACTTATCTCTTGCAAGTGTCTAATATAGGAAAGACCTCGGAGTAAGTAGTTGTATCTTGATAAACAACTAATAAGGGAAACACTTTACAGTATTATTTTGACAGAATATAAACTGGCACAACAATCTTGGGACTCATCACAAAGTCATAGGCTAGTGCATTTGCAAAGATGGGCTGAATCTCGCTCTTAACTAGAATTGGAACATCATCAAATGACTGGTCACAAACTGGGGTAACATAGTAACACTCATCACTAATCTTCACTAGTCCCTCAAACTGATCACCACTAACTACATCAACCTCTTCCATAATAATGTCTTCATCTATAACATGTTCTTCAGTTTCTTAGACTTTTGTCCCGGACTTTTCTTTCACAACTTGTGGCTCATCATCACTTACCACAACCTTACACTTTTATGTCATGTTTTGTATCCCATTTGTATGTACTACAACTTTAGGCTTGGAATCAACCACCTTCGCATTCTTTTGTTGAATATAAAGTTGGAGCTTTTTAAGTGAGACTTGTATCTTATTCATACTTTCCCAGAGTGCATCACATGTAGAAGAGAAGTTTTCTGCCATTCTTATAATATTATTAAGTTCTTTCGTATTTGACAAATCTGTAATAAATGGTTCCACATCACCAAGTCTGACTTGTAATTAATAACATGCTCCCTCATTACAAATATGAAGAATAGTAAATGGCTTGTTAAATTTGGCATTCCTCACATCCAACTATGTCCTTATAATCATTGGTAATCCATTAAAAGGCTTTTGTCAAAGTAGCACTTAGCACCATAATAAATTCTCCAAGCTCAAACTGAACAATAAAGTGATCTTTTTTATAATAACAAAATGATATTTTTTTGCAGTGTAGGGTTAGTCTTGTAGCCAAACCAGGAGATATATAGTTGTTTTCATATTAATTACTAAATATGACCCTAATAAACCTTCCATGTGGGAAAGTAAAAGGGTGTGCTCAACTATATAACCCATATTCATTTACTTCATTTTAGCAAAAGAGTAACATTGGACTGGTTTTAGCAAAACAGGGTCTTTAGCATCCTTCTGTAGTTTGAACAGCTTGAGTAGTTATATGTCTTCAACTTGAGGTCTATCAAACCATCACTCCACTTGAAAACTAAGTCCATGGTCAATGTCTTAATACCTTAAGATTTCGACCTCTGGTAGATCAATGTTTAGCCTCAAACAACACCAACTTCTTCTTATGAAGCAACAACAAATACACTCAAACTCTAGTGCATGACTGGTATTCAAACCCAAATAAAGAAATCCTTATCAAGGTTGTCTTAGAGTTTATAGAATGGTATGAGGTAAAGCAGATCTCAATTGCAATTCAATAAGTATAAATAATCACAACATGTATGTTGTTGTAATCAGATACAAGCAAATCTGCTAACAATCATGCTGTGAGGCTTTGTAAGTTTATACTTTAACAACAAAGAGTAATGTGGTGGATAGCACACACTTGAATACAAGTGTTAAACCTAGTGTAATTAGAAGCTCTAAGGTGTATACACAACAAGTAATAAAAGACTAAATACCATTTCTGTAGAGGCCTCTTGAACAACAACATTGTAATGGCATCTTAGGAAAAACAATAGGAGCACATATCACTTTTGGAATGTTTGTTTCGCCAGTAACACTATGATGAAAATTCTGGACAGCCAATACTTGTATACAATGTTCAATTCTGTTTTAGGGTGATGCAATACAAGGGTTCCTCAAGTAAGACTGCTATAGATCAATATTCATATACACAGTAACTTCAGTTGAGAATCATAACCAATATGGTGAAAATGCTAGAAATCACCACTTTTCCAATATTATCAATAATCCACTAAGATAGGTGATGAACATAAATAGAGGTAGAATATTCAAAAGTGTTTATCAATTCAGGTAATGAGCTGATATCTTTAAAGAATATTGCAAGTAATATTCCAGGTAATTCTTCCCCAGAAATCAAGAAAACTCAAATCAATTCCATGCTAATGATCTTTGAGTAAAGTTTTTCACCCATAATAAGAAAGGCACCAAGCTGAGTTGGTTATGAAAAGGTTGTTGAACATATGTCAAGGACCCTACCTAAATACGAATTAGTTGGAACTTGGCTCTGATACCAAATTTGATGCAACACGGATGAAATTCTTACTAAAATATGATACAACTACATGCACTAGAGTAAATCAACCAATAAACCATATGATACATTCAAGTAATAGTAAACAACATCTGTAAATTCCACCCAACATTCACTTATGCATTATGTCAAACACTTGGTCCTTATAAATCTAGTAGAGCAGTTAGGGATACAATCAATCTTCAAATCATGGAATTCCCCAAGTAATCAATGTCATCAATATGAATCAGCTCCCTCAAAAGTATTGATTGATATTAGTAGTAGTACATGCATATAACACATCAACAACTCTCGTAAGATTTTATGCAAACACCTTGGGCTCAAAAATCTTCACAGCAATTTTTCCACAGACAAAAACTAAGGATTGCTTCAAAGTTCAAGAAATATGATGCTTTGTTTAAAGAGAACCCAAATACATATAAAATAGGAAAAGCCATAGGTACTAGAGTGTGTGGATATCATAAGGTGATGTAATCAAAGATTTAATGTATTGGAAATTTCTGGGCAGCATAACAATAGATTAGGAATGATGGGTTTAAAAGAAAATAAGGCATTTAGAGGGTGGCCAAATGGGTGTACTAGATTATTGGATGTTATTTAAAGCATTTCATGGAGGAAATCAAAAGTGAAAGCAAGGTGATAAGGTGGACTGATGGTAACAAGTATTAATGGAGGAATCCAAAAAATAAAGAAAAAATAAAGAAAAAAAAGAGTCTAATACCTTATGAGGATATCCCCAATCTCACAAAACCTTGAAAATCATCATCCATGACTTAAGCTTTGGCACTAAGAAACTTGAAGAAAAGCTCTACTGGTGGAGAAGAGAAAAAACCCAAAAAATTTATCTCTTTATTCATTATTTCATCTTACCTCAAAATACAATTTGTGGCTATTTTATGAGCCAAAATCTTCCCAAAATCTCTCCATCCATCAGCCTATAGCCCCTTTTTTCTTATCCAAATCGTGTGATGCGAATTCCCCCTATAAAACCATATTTTAAAACTAGTTACAGCTTTATCCAATATAAAAAACTCTAATACCTATTATGTCCCCACTCTAATAACTAATGAAATATAAAATAACAAAATAACTCTAAGTAAAAGACTCTAAAAGTAACGTAGAACTAAACAAAACTCTTTATAAAGGATCTCCATGTAACCCTCCATGTTCTTCCTTGTGTGACTTCATGCATGGATCCCACCAAGGCTATGCGTGGCCCCCACTATGCTCCCATGTCCTCATCATTAATGCATCTAACAAGATCCAAAGTATAGATTTTCTCACTTTCGTTATGAAAATTTCATATTTGCCTATCTCATCATTTTATAATTTATGATAAAGGTTATTCTATATCTTGAAATTTATAGTTATAAATACAAAAAATAAGCATTGTTTAGTACATTGATTATGATTGGTTTAAGCCTTTACTTCCCATGTGTAATATCAGAGCTTCTTTTGTTGCACCAACAATTGGTTTTAAAACTTTTGTTTCATGTCTGTGGGTCAATTCATGATGACAATAAATGGTCTTGCTTATCAATTCTCAATGAAAAAGTTTGATGGAAAAAATAGATTCAGTTTGTTGATAAGAAGGATGAGGAGCATCTTGGTGCAATAGGGCCTATACAATATGTTGAGAAGATTGTTTGCTAATCCATATCAAATGTCAAATGTAGCTTAGGAAACAAAGTTGAGAGTAATTAGCATGATTCAAAATTGTCTTGCAGATAACGTTTGGTTTAATGTTATTGAGGAAGATTCAACGCTTCAATTATGAAAGAAATTGTAGAATCTTTACATGGGAAAGATCTAGATCAACAAAATAGTTTTATAAAGGCAGTTGTACACCTTGAATATTTCTAAAGGAAAGAGTTTCGTAGAACACATGAATTTGTTTAGTTGGATCGTGGATCAATGATACAAGGTATGATGTCAAGTTGGAGGAAGAAGAAAATGTCCTATTGCTTCTTACCTTACTTTTATATTCGTATTAATGACTATGGTCTTATATAGAAAGAATATGGTGTACTTTAATGAAGTTGAGAAACACTATATTTAATGCAATAATAAGGAAACTCAGTCTTAAGGGATCACAAGTCATAGGGTTGATGGCTCATAAGAATCAAATGTGAATGTCTTAAGAGAATTGATTGAGAAAAATCATTTCATGATCCAAGTAGAAAGGAAATGACATGTTCCAATATTGTCATTGCAAGGACTATTGACCCTACAACAAGGATTATTCCTAGTGTGCTGAGAAGATGATGATAATAGCTATTCAAATATGAAATCTTCAATTGTGGTGGAACAAATTAAGGGAGATTGCGATGGAGAAATCCTAGTCTCTAAAGGCCTTAATACTTCTAATAAATAGATATTAGATTCAATTTTTTTGTTTATATTTGATCTAGGAAAGAATATTTTGATAAATTTTAACAGAAGGATGAGAGCGTTGTCTCTTTAAGTGATGGATTTACTTATTCCATAGTTAATGTTAGAATGAAAACCACGATTTTTTATGGAGGAATTCACCCTTTGGATAGTATGATGTAAATTTAAAGATACAAAAAATCTAATATCACTTGACCATTTAGACTTTAAGGGCTGCAGATGTACAATAGTGAAGTCATGAAAATCATTTGTTGTATGGTTCTAATGAAGGAAAAGAAGTATGGTAATCTTTATTGTTTGGTTTAGAATACAATTGTAGGTGGATTTTCTATACTGCTTGTAATAGGTTGGAAATTAGATGTCATCGTAGGTTTCTTGCATTTCAGTTTAGAGATTGTCTCTTTTGTAGTTAGGGTAGATATATGTATTCCAATTGGTTTCCAAAGGTTAGGTTAGTGAGATGCCTACAAGATAAAGATAGAAACGTGTCCTTATCTCGAATTGACTAGCTCAGTTGACCATTGAAACTTTGTACTGTTATTTTCCATGCAATGATTAAGTTATAGTCAATGTCGAGTCGATTTGGTAGAGTATGTGTAGCTATTACCTTAAGGCTAATGTTTGTCCACCATTTATGGTTTAGAAGTGAACAGGTTGATTGAGCCAAAAGTGTTTTGATTTGGGCTTTCTCTCATTATTTTAACACTTCAACTTCCAACATCTCACTTTTCATTGGTGCAGTCATTGGTCTTTATCCCATATGACCGAACCATCTCAATCAGCTTTCCTTCATCTTATCACACATAGGTGTTACCCCTAAGCTCCTACAAAGCCATTCATTTTTTCCTATATTTTCTAGTCTTGCCACTCATTTATCACTTTACATCCTGATTTCAGTTACACTATTTCCTTGTATGTGTTTTCTTAAGTTGCTCAACATTCAACTCCATTATGGTTTTTTGTTTTTGTTTTTGTTTTTGTTTTTTTGGTTTTTGTTTATGTGTGTGTGCATGGTGACTAACAAAGTATAGATGGTTTTATCTCTTGTGGTAGTCTTATAAAAATTTTCTTCAATTTTAATGGTATTTATTTTTTCATATAGAACACTAGAAGCACTACATCACTTTGAATCAAAATAATGAAAATGGTCACTTTAGAATATCTCTTAGTTAACTTCTATGCTTACTAAAATTGTATTTCATATACTGTGTTTTAGTTTGGTATACCTTAAAGTGTTTCGTTTTTAGAATATCCCTTCATAGTTTAAACTTAGCTTTTATCTCTTCTCTAGTATTGTCCATCAAAACATTATCATTGACAAACAACACACACCATGGGACCTTCTCCTATATATGCCTTGCTAACTCATCCATAACTATGGAAAAAGATACAGGTTTAATATTGATCTCCAATGTAGGCCTACTATGGTCAAAAACTTGTTTGCATCTTTCCCAGTTATCCCCATCGTATTTTTTTCTTTAAAACCCACCAAATTATCTCTCTACGACTATAAACTTTATCATATTATTTCTCTTGATGTTGTTTGGTTTGGATTCTAGAATCCAATTATAGGTCATAATTGATTCCAAGCCATATTAGAGGTGTTTGGTTCCAATTATAAATAATCAGAATCATAATCAGTGCAAAATTAGAATAACTCTTTAAATTGATTTTGTGCTATGATGGGATGAATAAAAAACAAAAGGAAATTACCCAAATAAACTTCTTTATTTTCTTTCTTTTATAAGGATAACGACAGAACATATGCAATATTTATAGAATCTAATGGTTGAAATACTAGGTAAAATCAAATTTCAAAAATCAGTAACCAAATGGGATTTTAGATTTTAACAATCCAATTTTAAAATCTGATTATGAGAATCCAAAATTAGAATCAATAATCTGATTCTAAAATCCAATTATTGATTTTGATTTTAGTTTCTCATAATAGTCAGATTTGGAATCGGATTGTGAGAATCCAAAATCCCATTTGATTATTTTTGTTTTAGAAATATAATTTTACAGTTTATAAAAGAAAGAAATTGGTGCTTTACTCAATGGTGTGATCTTTGGACATACTACCCATGGGTTTATTGACTAGTGTAATGGGATCAGAAAAAAAGAGACAGAGAGAGAGGTATCATTCTTAATGTTCCAACAAAGCATTTAGCATTTTAGTAAAGGGTATTCTTGTCTATTGAGAAACTCTAAAGAAGCATCAGATCTTATGCCCATTTCGCCCTCCATTGTCCTCCATCATGTCTTCCCTATTCCCACTTCTCTTTCCACATAAAAGAAGACAAAGAAGAAGAAGAAGAAGAAAGGGGTTTATGGAAAAATGCAACCCTTTCAGATTGAAGAGAGGCAAGAACCACAAATAAAAGAGAGCAAATGACATCACTAGGAATGTGATTATCATAGAGAAAGAAATAAAGCTTCTTTTAGAAAAGATCACCAAAAATTGAATTGGAGATGATCTCATGATAATCAGTGGTAGAGATATCTCTCAAATAGATTTTGCATCGGCCGCTAGTCAGATGATTGGAGAGAACAATGAGATACATCATTCTGGCAAGTTGTTCACAAACAAAGACCAGCTTTCAATCGTGTAGATCTAAATCTACAAAAGGATCGGAATCACATGATCAAACAAGGGCTGTTATATCTTTTTTCTCACATTTGCATCATCTCATGTTCTTGAGTTTATTGTACAAAGAGGAGGAGAAACCAATGAAAGCTTTCCTTCTTCGAGTTCCCCTTAAAGATGAACATAACGGAGCTTCAATCTCATAAGAAAGAGCTTCAACCATTGATCTCCAATACATAAATCTAGACTAGATTTTTATATTGTAGTTTCATATCTTATTTTAGGCTCATCATTCTCTCAAAAAGCTTCATTAGATGGTTCATAAGCTTGATATATGATAATTAGTGCAATTTAAACTATCCATTCTCTTGCAAATATGAACCATAATGTTTTTCCTCTATTCATTTGGTATTTTCTTGGTTCTAATGTTCTTGTTGAAAAACTTAGTTATACAGGATTAATACATCATCTCCCATGCTTTTCTAAACCTTAATTGGGATCCTATTTGATTCAAATGTCTTCCATGTCTTCATCTTTCTTAATTTCTAACTAACTTTAGACAATCTAATACTATGGAGATACCTATGTTCCCGATCTCATAAATATTATTGATTCATTTTAAACCAACATTTACTCGTGATCTACATTTAATACATTTAGGTAATCAATCATCCACCTTCTTTAATCCCCCTTTTTTTCACTAAGACTCTTTGATCCTTACTATTAATGCATCTAACAAGATCTAAACTATACGTTTTATCTCTTTCATTATATAAATTTTCGTATATGCCCATCTCACCATTTTATAACTTATGATAAAGGTCATTATATGTCTTGAAAATTATAGTTATAAATACAAACAATAAGCATTATTTACTACATTGATTATGATTGGTTTGAGCTTTTACTTCACATGTGTTATATTAAAACTTCTTTTGTTGCACCAACAATTGGTTTTAAAGCTTCTACTTCATGTCTGTGGGTTAAATCATGATGGCAGTAAATGGTATTTGTCTATCAATTCTCAATGAAAGAAGTTTGATGGAAAAGATAGATTCAATTTATTGATAAGAAGGACGAAAAACATCTTAGTGTAATATGGCTTATACAATATGTTGAGAAGATTGTTTGCTAAGCCATATCAAATGTTGAATGCAGCTTAAGAAGACAAAGTTGAGACCAATTAGTATGATTCAAAATTGTCTTGTAGATAATGTTTGCTTTAATGTTATAGAGAAAGATTCAACACTTCAATTATGAAAGACATTGGAGAAGATCTACATGGGTAAGACTTGGATCAACATACGATCATTTAAAAGGCAATTGTATACTCAAATATTGCTAAAGGTAAGAATCTCTCTAGAACATATGAATATGTTTAATTAGATGTTGGATAAATGATTCAAGCTTGACGTCAAGTTTGAGGAAGAAGAAAAGGTCATGCTGCTTCTTACCTTGCTTTTATATTTAGTGACTATAGTCTTATTTGGAAAGAATAAAGTGGAATTGAATGAAGTTAGAAAACACTCATCTAATGCAATAATGAGGAAACTCAGCCTTAAGGGATCACATGCCATAGATTTGAAGGCTCATAAGAATCAAATGTGAATGTTATAAGAGAATTGATCGAGAAAAAGGATGTCATGATCCATGTTGAAAGGAAATGACAAGTTGCAATTGAAATACCTTATATGTTGATTCTAGAGGGGGGGTGAATAGGATTTATAAATTGTTTATCCCTCTTTTTTGATTTCTTGAGACTGTTTTTAATTCAATTTTAATTTCTTTAAATCAATACAAGTGTGTGCTAGTAGTGTAGCTACTCAAGAATAATATCAAATAAATGGTGTGTTAGAGTATATATGGATTTGTAAGTAAAAAGATAAACAATTACACAAAAAATTCACAGCACAAGATTTATAGTGGCTCAGCACGATGACCTACGTCCACTTTTTTAAATCTCACTACTGAGCTTAGGTATTTTTCATCAAGATTGACAACTATAATCTAGGTCAAAACATACAAAAAAACCTAACTACTTGCACTAAGCAAGCTCACAACTACACCCGGTGTCTCTGGCAATTGTAGACTTACTTCCAGTGTCTCCAATGGAAGCTAAACAATATAAAATGAAAGATGTATGCAAATGAATGCAAAATAAAAATAAAGCTTACCACTCAATGGTTAATGTTGTTATTCTTACAAAGTGTGAGTGCTCCTTGATGAATTAATGTGCCTTAATGGTCCCACAATACTTCAAGTCTTGGCTCTTGAGCTCATTGAGATTAGTCAAGCAAGGGTTTCCACTTGGGACAACTTACAAATGTCTCTTCTATTTTGTTGGAAGCTTGGAAGAATAAGAGAGTAAGTAAGAAAGTGATTTCAGTGAAGTAGTTGGCATTGAAAGTTCAAAATAGTGAGGGATGAAGGTTTTTTAAGGGAGGAGACTCACTTTCGAAAAAAAAACTATTAATTATACTCTCTTGGATGCTTGTAGTGTTTCCCTAAAGATAAAATTTTCCTCTTATAGGAGCCGTGGACCCCTCTCAAATGTTAGATTGAAATATTTTAAAATGAACAACTAATCTTAGTCACAAATTCAAAATGGAGTTGTTATTATTTTTTGAATCTTTGCATCTGTAACCAATTACCATATCCATAGTCAATTACAGGTGTAATCGATTACGGATCTAGCAATCTGTTACACTATAAGTGATTATAAACATGAGTTGCAAATTCTGAGAAATTTTCAACTCCTGTTGTAATTGATTACAAACAAGGGGTGAAGTGCTCGGGTGGCTAATTTTTGGTCTCAGACATTTTCATAACTGATTAATACATTGGTAATTGATTGGGCCTGTAATCGATTACTAGAATGGTAATCGATTAGGACTGTAACCGATTACCATATCGGTAGCGGGCCTAGAATTTGAACTTTGTCTTGGCCTTCACTAGTCCCTCTTTCTTGGCCATTACCTTAAGACTTTGGGTGACTTTCTCATGTATGTTTAGGTCTACCCTATGATCCACTCACACTCCAAACCTCCCATTATGTATACATGATTATACCTTGGTGTCTCTAGAGTTCTTAAGAAATTATTCCTTCATTGGGGTTCATGTCTTTGGTCCACTTTGACATTTTTATTTGTAGTCTTCTTTGAGGCATAACTTAGACACTTCCAAGATATATGAACTTTACATGAGAGTTTTGACTATGGGATTGACAAACATATTACATATGACTTAACAACAATATTGTCATTGCAATAAGTATTTGTCCTATGACAAGGATTATCCCGAGTGTGTTGAGAAGATGATGATAATAGTTATTCAAATATGACATCTACAATTATGGTGGAACAAACTATGGGAGATTGCAATGGAGAATCTTAGTTTCAAAGGCCTTGATACTTCTAATATATGGATATTGGATTCAAATTGTCTATTCTTTAGGGAAAAAATATTTTGATACATCCCAATAAAATGATGAGGGTGTTGTCTCTTTAGGTGAAGGATTTACTTATTGCATAGTCAAAGTTGGAACAGCGAAAACCAAGATGTTTGATAAAACAATTCACCCTTTGGATAGTATAACATAGATTCAAAGATATACAAAAAAATCTAATATCACTTGACCAGTTAGACTTCAAGGGATATAGCTGTACCATAGTGATGTCATGAAAACAAATAAACCAAATATGATCTAGATACTGGCAAATTTATATTTAGTTAATTTATAATCGGATATTTTTTCAAACAAAAGGATATTTAATCGAATTGGATACATATTGGTTCATATTCATATCTATTAAGTTAGTCAAATATTGGATACAAATACGGATATATCCGATTAAACAAATTCATTAAGTTAGATTAATATGTTTGCATCAATTAACTAGGTTAGGGTTAGTGTTAAAAGTATTTACATACTCTACTACAATGTAACATAACCTACAATAGTATGTATAAAGTAAAATAATGTATAGTATTATAACATAACTACTAATTTAAATCAATCAATAGGTATTATATATATGGGCAAAAGATCAGCTCAAGCAAGGTTTCTGCAAGCATGCATAAGCATCTTGCTCAAGTTGTCATATAGTATAAAAAGGAAGGCAAAATCAGAAGCTATACCTTGGGTTTGATTTTTTTTTGTTCTATGTGGCAGCCTGAGCAAGATTGCTTGCAGATGCTCGTGGAATATATATATATATATATATATTTCAGTTCATTTATAATCGGATATTTTTTAAACAAGTGGATATTTAATCGATTCGGATACATATAGCTTCATATTTTCTTTAAAGGGACACGAATATGAACCGAATACAGATAATAATCGGATATTTGCATCCCTACTTGTAGTTGTATGGTTCTAATGAAGGAAAAAAAAAAGTATAGTAATCTTTATTGTTTGGTTCTTAAAGTAAGTTGGAAATCGGATGTCATCGAGGGTCTCTTGCACTTTGGTTTAGAGACAGTCTCTTTATAGTTAGAGCAGAGACGGGTATTCTAATTGGCTTCCAAAAGGTTAGGATAGTGAGGTGACTGCAAGTAAAAAGATAGAAACTTGTCCTTATCTAGAGTTGATTAGCTAATTCGATCATAGGAAGTTATATACTATTATTTTCTATGTGTTGATTTAGTTAAAGTCAGAGCCGATCTGATTCAGTGGAGTGTGTAGCTCTATTATGTGAAAGCCAATGTTTGTTCACCGTTTATGGTTTAGAGGTGAATAGATTGACCAAGTGAAAAGTATTTTGATTTGGGTTCAAGGTGGTCTATGTAGTTGATAATATTGGATTTTCTTGGGTGTTCAAGAAAGGATGCTCTAGAAGATACTATTTGTCATTTTGGGTGGTAAAACAATTCAATGTTTCACTCTTCAATGACAAAGAGATATGTTGTGTTTGAGGGATTATAGGAACAATAGCTTAGAATGGCCACCACACTACGATTGTGCTCATGCAATAAGCAACCAATATTGGTTCAGCTCATGAAATAAACTCACTACTCATCTGCTCGTGGAATTAGTACTGAACAAGTAAGATTGTGCAATACTCACCACTATTCATCTTAATGATTAAAGACACGAGCTCAGTTGTACATCTTGTTCGATTTTGAGCTACACGATCCACAATACTTCCCATGGGATTCTACACTTTGTTGAGCTTGTCAGATTTTCAATTTGTTATGCTCGTGAGATTTATAACTTGCTATGCTCATTGGATTTTCACTTATTCTACTTGTGGGATTTCCAGTTCATTGAATTTTCACTAAGGTGTTGCACACTTCTTGAATGTAATTGAGGCCTTCCATCTAATTTGTAAGGGATAAGGACCAAGTTAACCTTAAGATACAATCTAGCTCGGAATCAACTCCTATCTATCTACATGCTTGCACTACTCGATAAAGACAAATATAATTTCTCATATATCTTTACCAAAAAGAGGTTGGGATTTTGAAATTAAAACGTGTTTTTGGTCAAGTTCTTAGAGAATGAACTCAGTATCACCATAGTTCCAAGACTAAAGAATGTGGAGACCACTCACAATTCAAGTGGTTCTCTAGGGAAAAAATCTATGAATTAGGTAGGGAGATACAAGCCCCAAGCTGCTCTCTTTATAGAGTACACCCTTATCAAGTGCACTCTTACCCCTACGGTTAAGACCACTTATCAGTAAATGAGAGAAATAACGAGGAAGACAAGTCTTTTAACGGCTTTCAAATAGTAGAAGCACTTAAAGTTCTCTTCTCCTTGTTCAAATCTTCAAACGTTTTTCTAGCTACTTATTCCCTCATATTTTTCTTTTTTATAGAGAGACAAAGAGAGGTTTTGTTAGGTTACATCAGCTCTCTCTGGTTACTTCACCTTTACATTGGTGTGGAAGAGGTCAGGTTAGGTAGCATTGAACAACTACCCTGCAGCTATGACTAGTCACTTTGGACAATTTGACTACTCTTGTGTTTTTGTTGTACAACAACTGTCATCTATCTTGTGCAGCTCAATGCTGCTCGTGGAAAGAACAGTTCTACTTATGAATTTTAATCAAATCTTATAGTGGGTAGTTGTTCTATATTCAAATACAACAACAGATGCAATTGGACAACAATTAAGCCAAGGTGAAGATTGTTGTGTTGTGACTTATTTCTCAGCCATTAGTTTAGAATTGCTCCAACAATTGAGGTTGAACTTCTATCTAGATTTTAACTTTATTTAGAAGTTGGTTATTCTATACTTGTACGTCTGAAAAGAGGTTACGGAAAAGGAGAACTCCCATTGCTTAATATGTTTACGATGAAACCGTGGGTTTTTGATTGGTGACATTCATTTTGAGAAGCTTTTCTTAAATAGGGTGTAAAGAGTTTAAGGACGAATTAAGTAATACTTTGATTTTCTCTCTTAAGGTTTGATGAGAATAGAGGGTTGATAAAGCCTTGTAATTATTTGCTTATTTCTTGGAACTTATGTTTCTCATCAGTTAGCCAAATTATGCAAATCTGTGGTGATCGGTTCTTTTGTGTGCTTGTTATCTTTTTAAAGTTGTTTACTTTGTCATGATTGGTTTAGAAACTTATCTCACCATGTGTAGTATTAGACCTATTTTTATCGTGTCAACACATAACTAAGATTTTAACAATAGCTATTATAAAGTTATAGGGGAAAGAGATAACTCTGAACATGTCGCAAATATCAAATTGTTGCACGCTTGAGCTAACTTTGAAGGTTCTTGTTGGATTAATGTCTTGTATTCAACCCGAGATATAACCCGAGTCTAGGGGCAATGCCCTTGGCTGAAATTTTTCTGACCTGTTTTATATCCGTTTTGGGGTCCGGATCTGACCCGCGCAGATTAGGGTTTTGGAGATTTATAAGTAGGGTTTTCTCGATTTTCGTGCCATCGCACTGTTCATTGTAATCTCTATTTTTCGATCATAGTGAAAGCTCTTCTCCGTTTTCGCCCGTGGATGTAGGCTTCAAGCCGAACCACATAAATCGTCTTGCTCTTGTGGTGTGATTGCTTTCTGCTTTATTTTCTCT